>VZRM01005554.1:728467-741729 GCA_013397955.1 Grantiella picta
TTATTATTATTATTATTATTATTGCTACTGTTTTTGTTGGTGTTGCTGTTATAATCACCATCATTTTCATTATCTCTATTAGCAGCAATATCATTGCTATTAAACAAACTGCTATTTATTTCTATCTCCATCCACAGCATTTAAGAGCTACAGGCATGGATTAGGACCAGAGTGTACCAGGTTTATCCAGTCAAGCAAAGCATACAGTGATAACCTTCTTAGTTTATGGCCCTGTTTACACCTGTGCCCAGCACTGCAGAAGAGGGATGTAGGGGGATGTCTGACGTTCACACTTGGCTCCCTAAAGAAACAATAATTTTGTATTTGACCTAAAAATCAAAGGGACAGTAAATATTAGTGAATGGATCAAGAATGATTTTCACATGAAAATCTCACTGTAAATACTTCACAGTGATGAACAGACCAATATTTTAAAATGTCTGCTCTGACAACTCTCAATAAATTACAAAATGGCTGGACTACCTAGAGCTGCCACTACCAACCTGTGTGCTTGCAGCAGAAAGTGTTTTATTGCCAGACAAATGCTTATGTGGTTGTATTTATGCAAGAGACCACAGCACCTTGTGAGAAGTAAATCACCCATGTCTATTCCAGTCCCTTCTCCATCTTCCCTGAAAAGACTTATCAGGGCACCTAGTGCTGTGTCAGCCTCTGCCAAACTAAGAAGTTTTTGGGGTTACCCAGCACCAAAGTTAAGCAAAGTGAGTCATATTATATGAGAAAACTATGAAGATGCAGCCACTTCCAAAAGATCCTTCATCTTATGCCATCTGCTGTAGTCTAGGCCCAAGCACGAGTCTTTCCCTGGAGTCTGAGGTTTCACTGCAAAACAAGGGCTGTCACTCACATACCTCCTGGTAGGCTTTATTTTCACTGCCAGTGATTGCTCATCAAACAGACACTGCTGAACTCACACAGCTATCAGCGAAACCTCCTTCAATTTCTTTGTGATTGCAGTGACATTTCCTGTTGCAAATGCCATGTCCTTAAAATGTGAGCTTTGTTGTCCCTGTTTCCAGAATTTGTCTTAGTCATTCTGCCCAATTTTACACTAAAGGACGTGAAAAAATGAAGCAGTTGGCACATGACAAGTGTAAATTCACAAGTAAATATAATGAATGCAGCCAGAAACACACAGAATATCCTTGTTATCCAGAGCAGGAAAATTAAAGGAGTTGGGAAAATTATGACTTTTATGAAGGAGTGGTTAGGTGNAAAAAAAGCCAATCAGTGAAGAAAAAATATCTGGCTATCTACAATTAAAAAAAAAAAAAAGCACAAAAATCTAGCATCTCACATCTCCATTTCATTCCTAAGCAAGCTGATCTTCCCTTCCTGGGACATTCTGCCCGCCAAAGCCCATCTAAAACATAGCTAATGGACTTCATTCCTTGAGCCTTGACTTGCTGATTTGAGCTGCAGCTAAATAGAAGGCATTTGTAAAATATATGCAAATAAACAAGCATTAGTATAATTATTATTATTATTATTATTATTATTATTATTATTATTATTATTGCTACTGTTTTTGTTGGTGTTGCTGTTATAATCACCATCATTTTCATTATCTCTATTAGCAGCAATATCATTGCTATTAAACAAACTGCTATTTATTTCTATCTCCATCCACAGCATTTAAGAGCTACAGGCATGGATTAGGACCAGAGTGTACCAGGTTTATCCAGTCAAGCAAAGCATACAGTGATAACCTTCTTAGTTTATGGCCCTGTTTACACCTGTGCCCAGCACTGCAGAAGAGGGATGTAGGGGGATGTCTGACGTTCACACTTGGCTCCCTAAAGAAACAATAATTTTGTATTTGACCTAAAAATCAAAGGGACAGTAAATATTAGTGAATGGATCAAGAATGATTTTCACATGAAAATCTCACTGTAAATACTTCACAGTGATGAACAGACCAATATTTTAAAATGTCTGCTCTGACAACTCTCAATAAATTACAAAATGGCTGGACTACCTAGAGCTGCCACTACCAACCTGTGTGCTTGCAGCAGAAAGTGTTTTATTGCCAGACAAATGCTTATGTGGTTGTATTTATGCAAGAGACCACAGCACCTTGTGAGAAGTAAATCACCCATGTCTATTCCAGTCCCTTCTCCATCTTCCCTGAAAAGTCTTATCAGGGCACCTAGTGCTGTGTCAGCCTCTGCCAAACTAAGAAGTTTTTGGGGTTACCCAGCACCAAAGTTAAGCAAAGTGAGTCATATTATATGAGAAAACTATGAAGATGCAGCCACTTCCAAAAGATCCTTCATCTTATGCCATCTGCTGTAGTCTAGGCCCAAGCAC
The DNA here is from genome assembly GCA_013397955.1 of Grantiella picta. Lineage (NCBI taxonomy): Eukaryota > Metazoa > Chordata > Aves > Passeriformes > Meliphagidae > Grantiella > Grantiella picta. The sequence goes on from VZRM01005554.1 coordinate 730,799, forward strand.
GAGTCTTTCCCTGGAGTCTGAGGTTTCACTGCAAAACAAGGGCTGTCACTCACATACCTCCTGGTAGGCTTTATTTTCACTGCCAGTGATTGCTCATCAAACAGACACTGCTGAACTCACACAGCTATCAGCGAAACCTCCTTCAATTTCTTTGTGATTGCAGTGACATTTCCTGTTGCAAATGCCATGTCCTTAAAATGTGAGCTTTGTTGTCCCTGTTTCCAGAATTTGTCTTAGTCATTCTGCCCAATTTTACACTAAAGGACGTGAAAAAATGAAGCAGTTGGCACATGACAAGTGTAAATTCACAAGTAAATATAATGAATGCAGCCAGAAACACACAGAATATCCTTGTTATCCAGAGCAGGAAAATTAAAGGAGTTGGGAAAATTATGACTTTTATGAAGGAGTGGTTAGGTGACTTAGAGAATCACCATCAAAGATGCCGGCAAAAGCAGGTTTAATACAAATTTGAGAAAGTGTGACTTAAAGTTTTATGGCAAGGTTGACTCTATTGCTACAAAATGGATGAAACATACAATGAAAAAAAATTTACAGTCAATTTTGAATGATTTATGCAGAGACTGTAGATGCTAAGGGGTAAGGATCCAAAAGGGTAGGAATAAGGGAGACCTTCCCATTGAGACACAAGCTTCAAAATAGACCCCTTGCTTTCTAAACTCCTGCTGGAGATTAGGTGTGGCTAGATCCAATCTTTGTCTCAGACTTGGACAATGGCATGTATTTAAAGAATATAGCAGCACTTAATCATTTACTAATTTAACATTTCCAAAATTATTCAATAGGATTTACAACAGTTACAACAGTGACTCAATTATAGTTCAAGAAAGCAACATACACAGTGTAGTTTCTACAGGGTGTTTAAATTGATTCACACACAGACACACACAGACACAAAGATGTACACATGTAAATGTAAAAAACATACCTGTTAAAAGTTCCACTCGAGTTCAGAGAAGTACTCGTGTTGAATGCCTTTGAATTTCTCAATATTCAAGAGTTGAGCCTCAAGGAGTGGGGGTATCAGCCCAGGCCCCATCGTCAGCTGTTGGGTAGTTCTGAGTGTTGCAAAACTGAGAGTTTGCAAGCTCTAAGAGGCATCGCACACAGAGAGAGATGCTGGCACAGCCTGCTGTTTTCCGGGAGAATTCAAAGGGCCTAACTTAGGACCACAGTGTACAGGATCACAAGATGATTGGCTTTACTCACCTGTCAATCTCCATCCTGGCCATAATTCAAGATGGCAATTTCTGTAGATTTTTTAAAAGTCCAGTAACAATGGTATCATTTCTCTAGGAATAGGATTCAGGTAAGAAAGGCTCTCAGCAGGGGCTTGGGTATCTTTTGTCCCTCTCCTTAGTCGGGCAACCAAATTTCCTGGTATGGACAGTGCTGCTCCTACCTTAGTCATGCCAGATTTTCTGATAAACTTAAGAAAAACTTCAGAAACCATCATTTCATGGCCCCATGATGTCCCCGAGTCTCACTTGCCTCTAGTATATCATCAGCTTGACACTTTATTACTTCATGTCTTAAGCCATAATAAATGCTTATTGTGTTCATAGCCTTAAAGGACCATAGAAATGCATTACTACTGATACACTTGGGGGCAAAGACGGATTTCATTATCAAATAAAAACAGAGCCATAACATCAAGAAAAATCTGAAGGAAAGCACAAAGGGAAACAGGCACACCTTACACCTTAGTATCCTGGCCTGTCTTCATTTTTAAGTCACATAAGTTATCAGATGTGTACTTGACTCCAACTTATAGGGTATGAACTAGCCACAAAAAAGTTTTCTTAATTAAATTATGAGACTTTATGTTTCTGTACAAAATAATTCAATAATATAAACCGCCAGCTCTGAGACTTTGTGACCAGGATACATAACACCCTTCCCTTTCATCTTTGCAAAAACTTTAAGGCTCTTCCCTGCAGCTCTTAATAAACTAGAAAAAACTCATATGGCTTTCCCCTAATTTCTTTAGCATTTCTCAGTGGATATTTATTTGTGGAAGGCACCTGTCACATTAGAAACATGCTAGACATTTTCTCCACAAGAGAGAAACAGCCAGTGTGTACAGAAAGCCTTCCTTTCTCTTTCATCTGTGTTCAGACCATTAGGCAAGTAGTCAGCCTGATATGCATCTTATAGAAGAACTGGGCAGCAGTGGGTGTTTAGTTATCACCTAGGGATAAGTTACAGAGGTGAAATCACCTAATTTACTCAAGAAAGTCTACCTTGGAGAAGACATTTAATTTCATTCTTTTCAGTGACTCTGCTGGACATTTTCATTTTCAACTTTGTTTTTTATGATGTCTTTCATCCCAAAAGATATTCAAGGGCACATCCAACTATATAAATACCTTCATCATGATATGATGTTCTGCAACTATTCAATTATTCAAAATATACAAATTACATGACTGCTCAAGACAGACAGTTGTATCCTGTAATAATTACTACCAGAATTTGATCAAGCAGTTACATTTTTTTGCAAAAGTTTAGATATTCTCTTTCCAGTGTCTTCAAAAGGAGCTTTTAGCTATTGTCTGATTAGCAGAGTAACCTATCAAACTCCTTCTGACTTTAACAGGTTTAATATAGGTCCTAGAAGGACAGTAAATATGGATGTGAATCTTTTTGCTAATGTATATTTCTTTAACCCAATTGAAGAGCTGATCAGACAAAAATTAATCATGTTCAGTGTTTATGAAATCATACAGGCTTCTCTTGTAGGAGAGTCCAAATCCTGTGTGGACCTTAATTCAGGAAGCCCAGTGACTCTCCAACCAGGTGGATCAGACAGCACAGAGTGCCCAGGGGATAGCTACTAGGCACCTGTTAGCTATGTCAGCTCTGTGTGTCATATAATATAGTTCGTCTGGTTGATACCTGTGTGGTCAAAATTATATTACTGCTTCTGATGTAGCATCTTCTAGTAATGCAGTAACCAAGCCTTTTAATATTTAAAAGCCATGTAATATCTTCTGATTGCAGGTACATATGTATTATATGTGTTTGCTAAAACCATATAGACAAGATTGTGCTGTTACTAAAAATAACAACTATTCCTCCTGTGCATATTGATTTGACTAAACAGCTGGATACCAGCCCACTGAGATATCAAAAACAGATAGAAAGGATTGCTAAAACTTATTCCATATTTCATTTTTTAGACTTAAATTTTTACAATGAGAACATTTTCCATCATTATTTAAACATTATTATGAATATTCACTATATACAAATTAAGTTTACCATAATTTCCATTCGATTTTTACCTTTCTAACATCGATATGTAGCATTTTGCTGGTTCTGCAGACTGAAACAATTTGTTTCCGTTTATTCTTGATAATCATGCAGGACTTATATGTTTGTAAGGAAGCTAGCACATAGATCATCAATAATACTGCTTTAGGCAAAGAGTTTTTCTGGTTAGTTGCATGCAGGTCAGCAGCACCCTCACAGATTTAGGACTTAGTTTTAAAGCAGAACATTTTTTGTATTTGGCAGATGAGCAGATCTAATTTGGAAATACAGAAAGGCAATAAACATAGATCTCCAAGGCATTTTACCACATTTTTTCCAGAATGTATCTTGAGAGATAATATTTTCCAAGTATCTGATGTGTTATAACGCTTCTCGTTTTACTGACATAAACAAATGGCAAATATTTTACTGTTTAGAGAAGTATTAGACCTGAAAATCCCTAGAAACATTTTCTTCATTCAATTTAAGTAGATTTCCTACATTCAAAATGTCATTCATAGGTTCTGAGTTGCAATTCCCAAATCAGTAAGAAAAACAGAGCCAGAAATACCATATGTTAGACCGTGAACCCTCCCCACAGGTCATTGGTTTTCACTCAAGGGACTCAAAAGTCTAATTTTTCTATTCCATTAGGGAGTGTGAGGAAAAGGAGTAAGTCTGCAACACGGGCCAGAAGTCTTTGCAATACAGTCTCCAAAACATGGGTGATTGTGTTAGGAACATAATTATTCTCTTAAAGGTTATAGTAATTACATCTCTAATTTTGTTTGAACGCAGATTAATTCACTCTGCTAAGATCCATGAGAAGAGAGAGATCCCCGGAGTTCGTTAAGAACTGTTGGAAGAATTTTAATTGCAAAAAGGTTATGCAGAAACCTTTCTTCCTACAGAATAAATAAAATAATGAAAAGTTACTAGAAATTTCCATGCTCGTGTAGGAGGATATCAATTGTTTTCCTCATGAGAATCACTTTGATGTGTGTAAGTGCAAAAAAGATACAAGTTTCCTAAGCAGGGTTCATGGAAATTCAAAAATACCAGTCTCAAACAGCCTAATAAACAAGATGGACCTACTAGAATAAAAGAAAGAATATTTTCAAGAGCAGCACAACCCAAAGGTACACACTTAAGAAATTTGAATTATATTCCCTATTAGGCAGTCCCATCTTTAAACTGAGTATAATGCATAATTACCTGTTGTCTCAGTATTTCAGTAAATCAGAATAAATATTTCATCATAGATACAACTGTCTCTAGGAATGAAGTCTATAACATTTGACCATGAAAAGTAAGAAGAAACTTCTTAAAAATAGTAACTTTTGCCAGTGACAGAGTTAACCCCCATGTACTTTTTAAGCATTTTCACAGAGAGACAGAAAATACTGTAAGGAGAGAAAACTAGTCAGCAAGTCTTTAATTTCTTAAATTGAATTAATGTTTTACTTTCTTAAATGAGTCCGGGAAATCCCCTGAAAGAGGAACCCGACACTTTGACAGCACATTTTTAAAGACCTGAGCTCTTTCATTTGAAGACCAGTGTGTACACATTGAACAGCAAAAGAACTTCCAAAGCCTTGTGCATAGCAATAACTTGTCATGGGTGACATGAGAGAAATTTTGTCTGTTGATTTTTTTAGTTAGTTGCTTTTTCCTTGAGCTTTTTTTTTAGGTGTCCTGCTAGAACAATGAGCATACAAAGCCATTCTTGTTCTGGACAGGGGAAGGACAGGTAGGTCGTTTCTATTACATAAAGAAAAAGGTTTCCCTCTGCAGTGGCAAGTACCTCCCTTCCCCCTTTTAAAAAAGAGTTGACAGGGTTACAATCCCTCCCTGCAGAAGATTGTATAAAAAAGAATTACACTAATTCTAAAGTGTTTCAAGTAGTTCTGCAGATATCCAAGAAAGAAAAAAGATGCTCCATCTCTTAATAACCCTATTCTAATTGGATACCTAATTTGCAACACTGGCGTTGCACAAAGCATGTATAAATAAAATAGTAATTAACCTTTAGTTCTCAACATTTATTCTTCCACCCAACATGGGTCAGTTACCATAGAGATTATACCTACATGATCTGCAGATGTGACTCAAAACCAGCTAGAGTCTTCATCTCAGTATGGCACCAGGATAATTAAAAATCTGCTAGAAGAGAACTGAAAGTTCATCTGTAATACTAAGGAAAAAAAAGAAAAAATAGTCAAAAGGAAAATTACTGGGGGGTGCAAGGAGGGCGGGGGTGAGGGGGGTAGGACTTTGAAACACTGGCAAGAAAGTGTCCTTTCAAGACAAGATGTCCTGGCCAGAGCATGGGAGCCTCCTCTGGAGGTCAATGCATTGCGAACTTTTAGTGCCTCATGTGGTTGAGAGCTCAGCACAGAGCAGGGTCTGGACTATTCACCAGCTGAACTCAAAGTGTTTGGTTCCTTAAAGCTGAACCACACACCAAGGCCATGCACTTATTCTATGCAACAATTATTTTCAGCTGCCTATGTGCAGAGATCTCTGTAATGGTCCAGGGAGTACACTAAAACCCCAAATTAACTGTTCTAGTCAATGCCTTCTGAAGAAAATATTAAAATTGGCAGGAATTAGCATCTTGTCCTGATGAGATTTTCTCAAGGGCTTTCCTGCAATTTCCATAAAAGCCAGAAAAAGAGCAAAACCATTGTGTGAGTGTGCTGTAAGGAATTACAGAGAAAAGAGACTTCAGGCTTTGATTATCCTAATTTCAGGTAGGATTGCATTTTGGTTACCCTTCCAAAATTATCTATATAAGTATTCATATAATACATCTGCCAGAGAATTTATATAATGCCTTCAAATGCACAGTTTCTTTTAGGCAGCATCTGAGAGATTTTGTTAAAAGTTCTTTCTGCAATGTATTCAAAAGGAAATTTGCCTGCACAATGTTCACCATTGTAGCATGGACATTTCACTGAGCTAAGTAACATGGGCCTCAGAAAGAGAGAACAGTGCGCAGAGTGCTTGGAAAACACACATGGTCTTTACCTCTGTGTAAGACGGGAAATCAAAAATAGTGTCTGTGTCTCACGGGATGGACCATATAGTTCATTACCGCAATTTTATTGGAATCATCATCATAAACTTCATGTAGTATCACTCATGTTAATGCATCTCAAAAAGCTTTACAGACTGAAGAATATCTAGAGAATTAAACATATCATTCTAACAGTAAGAGAAGAAAGTCAATCAAATATAGAGAGAGGCATATAGAAGAGCTGTATGAGTGCATTATGGTACTCTGTATGTACACAGTGTATTTTAGCTGACAATTGCAGCTTTCAATGGTCTGGGACTCTGAGGTAGGGACACCTTCCTTCTTTCTTTCATCTCAAAATAACTCAGTCAGAAACACAATCCCCATTACCTGTTAAAGCCAGTGCTTCTAACCAATGTACTGCATTACCTTGAAGTTAAAGCAGAAGAGAGGAGAAAAAAAACTAGAAAAGATAAAAGCATAGAGAAAGGAGGGGAATTTTACCTGAAATATGAACCAAGTTATTGATTAGGTAGAAGTACAAAGCAGAATCTTGGAGGAAAAGCCTGATGTAGTTTGCTTTCATGGGGAGAAGATGAGAAAAAAGTGCACCATAACTCCCAGAACTCCAGAAATGTTAATTGGTGTCTGGAGGAGCAGAGTCAGTGGGGTACCCCTGCAACAACCTGAAACTTGGGTGATTTGCTTTGAACAAGCCGTTGCAGCCAGCCAGAAAGCAGTATGGAAAGGACTGGTGACATGGAGCCTAATGCACCCTTCCTGGCTTTTGTTTCTAAGATTATGGCAATACAAATTATTATGAATTACTGTTTGTACAGTACTTGGGCCATGTAAATCACTGTTTCTTTGTAAGTCACATGCATTATTAGTGGTATCCTCCTCACAAAACCAAACATCTTTATTCTACTGGGCAAAGCCTGTAGAAGTTAACAACCAAAACAGAGCAATATTTCTATAACAGAACAATGCAGTTCTTCTCTTTGAAATGAGGCCAGGTAGTAATCCCTGATGAAGCTGAAGCACATGACATGGGAGGTTGAATATCATTCATGCTGCCATGCTATGTCTATGTGCAAGAGAGACAGAAAGTGCCATTATCTCCACTTGTGCATGAAATCCCATTCAGAATGTTTCGGTGATGTGGATAGGAATGGTAAACCTGCCACCTGGGATTGCTTAATGAACATTGTAATTAGCAGCACTAATTAACTAATTGTTAACCTGACAGGAGACAGTGCAGAAGCAGCAAGCAGCCAGCAGCCAGCCTGCCTGCGTTGTCCTGAATGCTGTTTTAAAGCCAAGAGTCTTGCAGCATATTACGACTTTTCCTTGTGGCTGGAAAGCGATAACTAGATATTTTTCCCAATGCATCTGTCCTAAATGGAATATCACCACTGCCTTAAACAATTTCCAGTGGAATACTCAGAAATTAGCAGTTTGCCAGCATTGACAACACTTCTGATCACAAGTAGATTTTTTCTTCCTATCTCCTATTTTCCCCAAGGGGAAAAAAAAATTTAAAAATCCAGAAAAAACCCCTAACCAAACAAACAAATAAACAAAAACACAGCAACCCAAAGGAAATTGAGATCCTAGGGGTCCAAGTTTTAGAGGAAGAGGAAATTTTAGAAAGACCAGACCAGGCAGAGGTCCGGTATCCTAAAAGTGACAATGGCTTTTAAGAGCAAGAGAATGATAGTTCCAGACCATGAAAACAGCTGGTATGAAATTACAATCCTGCCCTAGGTGGCACAGAAGGAATAGTTCATCCACAGGTCACCATGGAAAAGCCTGCAGTCTCTGATCCTACTGCTAATAGACTATTTGCAGGATGGCACTGAGCCCCTACTGCTGCCCCATGATTGAGCCCAGCCTGCTGCTGAGGACCTGCTGCAGAATTTCCTAGACCCTCTGATCTTTGATGCTTCTTAGACCAGGGTCCAAATTTTATAAATTCATTGTAAATGTAAATGCTTGTCAGCATTCTTGAAACAGATGGTTTTACTTTAACTACAGTTAACCACAAGCAAATTTCAAAGTAGCTGCTGCCAAAATATGTGGTAATCTGGACCTTTGCCATGAAGGAATTAAGAGAACCAGCACTTTATGAGAAAGTAATTTGGCCTTCCACCTCACTTTCTCTGGATGTTTAGCAAAACTCAGATCTGTTTCTGAATTAACAAATTATAAAATGCTGATTGAAATAAGGAGACACAGCACTGTTAGCTAGAATTAAATATTTTCTCATTTCTCTGCAGTCCCTAAGCACTTCTTCTTTAAATTTTACTCAGACACACACTAGTCAATCGATTAGCAGAACTGTGCTCCTCCACAACTTGGCTTTTTAGTCCACAGCCACCCCCCACTGTTCTACTCATCTCTTCACAGCTGCTTCCCATGCTCCAGGCACCACATCCCTCTCCAGTGCTGCCAGCTTTAGCAGTGAGGACGTCTGGGGCTGAAAGTGTTGTGCTTCTTTTTAAGCCAATAGACCTTCAGCACTTCTGTGAGGTATTCCAGGGGGTTTGGAATCCCTATATTCATGTCACACAAAAAATGCATCTTCTCTCCAAAAACACTTACAAGCAAAGGAGAAAGATGTATAACATTAAGAAGGAAAGAATACTTAAAATTCCATCTATATAATGTTAATTCAAGTCTCTCATACAGCTTATTTAGATTCTTTCTGTCTTGCTAACACTATGTAATAGAATGGTCTAGCATTAAGTTTACATTTGGCAGACATTCAGTGTTACAAAGGACTAAAATCACCACCCCGGAATGTTCAATACATTCTGATATTCCAAATCTAGTTCTAACTATATGGCAGGGATATTTGTAGTCTGCAGAATACAGTATAGCATACAAAACCTTAGCTGGCTTAAAAAAACTACCTTAGGTACCAAAAATAACTTAGCTATGGTAACAGGCGTTTCCATTTAGCTTAATTTACACTTTACCCAGGCAATCATTGCTGCATTAGGATCACTCTGATGCAGCATTTACAGAAAAAACCTTGACTTTGTGGTCCCAGGAAATAGATCCAAGGAGAGCTAGAACAAAACACACATTGAAGAGTCCTGACTAGGCAAGATTTTGCATCTAAACTGATGGACCCACAAACGACTGTGGGGAATCACTCACTCATATCCTCTTTAGCAGCCACCACCTACAGCCCAGCTCCCACTGTCTGGGGCTTTCTGCCTTTGTAAAGTCAGGCAATAATGGGACACGGCCCCTCTTGATCACCTTATCTTCTGATTTCTGATCCACCTCCTCCACCTATCAAAAATCTTTCTAGGTTCTTTGTACTACACCACAATCTGACCATCCTGTAATATTCTCTGAGGTTTGACTTGGTGTTATACTGGTTTGTTCAGCAGCAGACATTCCTGTTCTTACTGTCAACAAGCCTCAGTCTGAACATGTATAATATTTTCCTTGAATCATGAAAACAAGCTGATACGAGACAATTCCTTGGGTGGCACTTAACTGGAGATTTCTTCTTCTGAAGGGCTACATGGCATAAAAACACATCTCCTTCAGCAGGGGTTTTTTAGGCACCCTCTCAGACTGCTTCCTCTGACTGCTTCAAGCTCTGCTGTACCTGAACTTATAAACTGAGCATCTGTGTCTTCAAGAATACCAAGAAGAGCTAGCACCTTCAACTGGCATCAAATCTTCTCAAAGTACTATAAATAGATGTCTTTTGTTTGACTTGTTCTTAGGGGTAAGATGACATCAATGAGTTGTACAGAGGTTAGAATTCTCTTATCTACCCTTCAGCATCACTATATGTCCTATATTAGAATTTTCTATTAGGGAATGCACAAAGTCATGTTATCTGATTTTTACCCCATAATAACAATAAAACAAAAATCCAGACCACCTAACTATGCGCCAAGAGCACATCACTACTTATCTTTCCTATTTTACCGTGTAAGCCTGAGATTCTTTCATTGCCTAAAGTATTTTTCACAGCTTATCTAGCTTCAAATGTGCTTTGAAATACAAACCTACGGCTTTGCAATAATGACACTTTCACATCTTCTGATCACTTTTGGGAAATAAAAACTGAAAAGCGTATTTGAATGGCAACTTTGGGTCACATGTCCATGCGGTGGAATTCTTAGCTGAGGCTTCAGGATGTTGAAAGGCACTATAAAGACAAAGGAGCTGTTCCATTTTGTAATATGTATTTGGAGGACAAGAAAGTTGGAAACGGCAAACACAGTTATTCAAGGATAAACTGTTATATAAGAAAGAAGCTTTAGGAAGGAGAAGCAGCAAACTTTAATACAAAAGGCTAAGAAGGAATAGAAATGTTCCGAAGTTTTTCTTTGCATTCTGACCATCTCAGGTCAACAGATCACAAGGTATCATGGACAATGGAGACTTTTATTCTTCATTCCTACTCAGAAAATGCAATTTTTATTTGTCCAGGATTGCACAGCTATTGACAAAGGTAGAAGAAGAACTTAGCAAAGAATCCATAGCATGTTGAGGGAGCTAGGGGAAGATTTTCCTGACTCCAAATATGGTGGTGTGTTGCTGTGTCCTTCCTGTCCCTGACCCCGCCCCCCTGACCCCTTCTGACTGGATGTGAGTCAGGACC
>VZRM01005554.1:741752-875229 GCA_013397955.1 Grantiella picta
GGGCTTACTGCAGTTTTTATCTCTGGGGGGAGCGCAGGGGGGGGTGTGGCGGTCCTGACTCACATCCAGTCAGAAGGAGTCAGGGGGGCGGGGTCAGGGACAGGAAGAACGCAGCAACAGTGGTGTACTTCTCTCGGTCTCTCTCTATAATTTCCAAAACTTCTGTTTCCTGAAAACATCAGCTGCTTGCTGGGAAGAAGCAAAAATTAAACTTGAAATGATTGAGATGTGTTTCAGAGAACTTTTTTGGGGTTTCATACAATTAAAGTCAGATTCTTCTGAAAGTGTTTAAGATGTTCTAAGTGCAAGGTGCCAAATCTAATAGATGATGAATGCTGGTTACATAAAATAGATATTTAAGTACTGAACAACTTCAGGTAACCAGCCCTTAAACTTCCATTCATGGCTTGAATGTAAAGCAAAAAACGTTTGCATCTTTAAGTGGAAAAATGAATGGCATCCTTTGTAACTAACCTCCTCATTAAGTTTTCCTCCTTCTTCCTTTGGGCTTCCCAGTTCACTAGTTTATGCTAAGTTAGACTTACAGTGCAGCACAGTTGAACAGTCTGTATTTTCATCATCTTCCATTGGAACTCTCAAGGTCAATCTACTAATCAGTTCGTTTTTCTCAGAGATCCACAAGGGCTGATTACCCCAAGGGCATCACTAATTAATATTCAGGTTTGAAATAGAAGACAGTTAAGTTTGATGCTAATTAAAGCTGGAAAGTTTCATCCCCAGAAGCCCACAATGAAATCAGTTTTAGTGTTAGACTGTGTTTTGCACCACCTACTTTTTTCACTTTTACTATTTCAGAAATTCTTTCTGGAATCAAATGTGCCAGATCTTTCTTCTGTCCAGTTTAATAGTCTGAGACATATTCGTTTAGCTTTAAAAATCTCAGCTATTATTTCAAAGGTCATCAGACACCTCATACCTCTTCAGACAGTCTGGAGGGACATTTGTGAACCTCCAGCAATTCCCACACCTTAAACACACAAAACACACAGTCTGCTTCATCCTGCAGCCCTGTCCTTCACAGAAGATCTTAGTGGGCATGAAGGTGTTTGGAGGATGAGAGAACTTTTCTTTGACCTCAACCCAAGCAAAACTGCTGATGACATCCCTGATGCATATACGAAGTTCACTGAAGACCTTTCCTAAATCCTGTAAAATCAGTGGGAAGATTGCTACCTATTTAAAAGGACTTCAGATCACATTTTACAAAGACATGAGAAATTGAAGTTTTATGTGTTGCTAATGCATATGCATATTTTTAGATATCTTTACCTTAAGGAGTTCCTGCCATTTCTCATTTAGCCCCAGAAACACAGAATAATTAATCTGGATACACTTCAGGAACTATCAATAGCCTATTAACTTGTCATTTCCAGATTTAAACACAGGGCACTGCATCACCCTCAGTGTCACTTACGTTTGATGTCCTGCTATTTTCTTTTCTTGATAGGGCCAGGGTCTCTGAGGGACAAAGGATTGGAAGTAATGTGCTGCACCCATTAAAATTAATTGCATGCAAATATTAGAAGCCAGACACCCATCTCAATCATGAAATATGGATAAGGATTTGCTGAAAACCATTTCTATTAAATTACTTTTATGATAATATTTAACTTTTTGGTATTAAATATTTAGTGCCCTTTTGCTTCCCCAATATTATGCACCTTAAAGCTCCTGTATTTTTGACAGAACTGCAGAAAGTTGAATAGTCTGACTATTACCTTTAATGCTCATCTGTGAACCAGACATGGACAAATAAGTCAGAGCTATGAGCCCCTGCATGGTGCAGCACTGGACTGCCACAGGTGCCAACCTATTGTGGTCAAATGCAGAACATAAAACTTCAGAGACAGATCCAGTCTCACTTTCATGTTACAGCCAAGAAGAAGCGAAGACAAAGCTTGGTGCCACAACAGAAGTATCATTTAGCTCAACTGGGAGCTCTTACCATAGTAGAGTCAGAATTGCCCCTTACCCTGACCCTTACAGAAAAGAAAAGCTTTCCCTCATTTCCCTCATTGCTTTTTTCCTTTGTGTTCCACAGTAATTCAGAGGGGACAGGAAAACCAAGACATCAAAGCAATTGTGCATCTTGACTCTGCTTCTCTTTCCAATTTAGATAAACTTGGTATTGACTTCAACTTCTTGGATAGATAACATGGGAGTTCTCTGTGTTAGCTGCTTCTGTTCTTGATGATCAAAACCAATAGCTCAGATTATGTTTCACTAACAGCAAAAGAGATGCTTTAGCTGCTCATAAGGGAAAGACTAGAGTGGGATCAGCATTTATGGCCTTGAAATGTGGGCCTCTGAACAGCCTGGAGTGACAATATGATACACAGAGAAGCACCCAGCTGCTGGCTGTGACCAAAATCACAAATGAAAGGCCATGCAAATAAACCACATCTTATCACTGGCAGTATCAAAGGTCACAGAAGGCACGTTCTCTGCTCTACACAGAGCTGCTCAGTCCTGGGGATGAAGAGAAATTAACCATAGGAGTATTAACTGACCAGGGAAGTTGATTGTACTTGCCCTCTTGCTAAAGAAGTGTATTTGACTAGGTGGCTGAAAAGTTGGTCAGAGCAATTTAATCATGCCTGTGGCAAATATTTCATGTAGTTCATAAGCATCTATGAGTAATTCACATTTAATTTCACTTAAATGCAGAACCACTCTGTATTGTTGAAATTAGTTCCTCCCCCATTCAGTCACACTGAAATGGGCTGTCAGGTTTCTTCCTCTTCTCTTCAAAGATAAAGAAAAGCTAGATAAAGCTCTAAAGAGCACTGCAGTACCTTTCTGGAAGTATCCATCATGTTTCCTCATTTGCTCAAGTGCTTCAAGGAGAGTTTAGACTACACATAAAGATCAGTCATTGTCAGTGATAATCAGAAGAGCAGCTCTCTTTCTTTTCTCTGCATTCAGCCAAAGCTCATGGACAAAAAACAGGTGCTTGAAGTTCAATTCAAGCAAGTTAGGCCAACTGGCAGAGTGCACTGCCCATGGAGTTGGCATTTCTGGTGCAAGCACCTAAGGCTACTGATATAAAAGCCCATTTGGTCAATGCTGTGCATAAACAGGGCTCCTCAGTTTTCAATGGCAAACTCTCACTGTGCTTCGTAGGAAAATCCAGCTAGTGAAGAAAGCTACAGCACATTAGTTCAGCTACAGGGGTTATGGCAAATGCACCTACCAGTCTTCAGCTCTGTACATGAGCTTCCCAGAGGATGTGAAATTAAGTTCTTAGTCTCAGTCTCTATCCTCAACATGTTCAATGGCTTGAGGCCAAAATAAGCAAGAAGCTAGGCACCCAGAAAATGAGAAACACACACATGCTGTGTTTAAAAAAAAAAAAAAGCTTTAAATGACTTGCCAACTTCCTAATAGAAATCTCCTACAAAGATTTTTTTTTTCACAATAGATAAAGAAATGGAGAAGCAAGCATAACATCTATGTTTGTAGTATGTCAGGCAGCTGCCAACTCACAAGAATTTCCTTTTCTTCCTGACACTCCTTGTCTTATTTGCTGCACATTGTTTAACATCACACGACAAAGGCATCTCACATGAAATGATTTCACGCCCTGTATAAGCCTGCCTCAGTCCACAAGCAGGGCCCATGCTGTGCTGTGAATGAGGTTCTATACGAAAAGGTACCACTGCTGCATCATCAAAGTGCATACTGTGAGGCATAAAATGACAGCTAAGATTTCAAGGGCAAGTTTGGTCATACCTACATTTCTTGCTCAGGCTAAGACCCTGTTATCCAAGCTGTCCTACTTATATTGCCAGATGGTGCAATCACCTAGAGTGAAAAGGTGAGCAAACACAACATAGCATGCAAATCCACTAGTTTGGGCCTGAGTGCCACCTAGGCCCCTGAGCTAGTACAAAAACATAACCTTTCTCGATACAACACTTACTGGGTTTTGGTTAGGGGAATTCACAATCTTAACGTTATTCCTGTTTTGTGGGAAGCTTTTCTCAAAAGATGCTACCCAAGAGTGTGAGCTGAAAAGCAAGTTCTCACTGTTTTCTGTAGCAGCAAGGTCAGATCTCCTGCAAGACTGATGATCCCTCAAGCATGTCAATCTATCCTTAGGACTTTGACCCAATCCATAAAATCATTACTCTCTTGTCCTGCTTGAAGGGGTGCCTCTTCAAGCACAAGATAGTGAGTTGTAAAATCCCTATTTGACTGAAATGTTTAAAATTTATCTTGGAGTCTACAAACTCCAAATGCTGCTGCTGGGCAGGAGCAGAGGGTCCTGTTCCTCCTGTCCTCCATCCCCTATGTTTTCTTTTGTACCATCTCTGTGGTGTGTCGGTGTGTCAGTGTGTCCACAGAGCAGCGACCACCAAATGGCCTGGGCTCTTAGCAGTCTACAAATTCTTACCGCAGAAATAGCAGGTGATAATTATGCCTCTGCATGCACTGGGGCAACTGAGTCTAGGAGATTTATCCATAAAGGAAAAAGGTAGTATGTTGCCTGGCCACATAAAGAGTTTTATGTTGAACTGACAACATGTTAAAGATAATGGGCAGTTGTTTGTTCAAAATTGGAACTTATTATGATTATCTTCTTTACAACCAGTAGTGTGGATCTAGATGTTGAGCTGCCTTTCAGCCTGCTGCAGGTGACAGATAGCAATCCTCATGCCCTAAGCCTCATCCTCAGAACCCTCATATTACAGCCAGCTCTTCTGACCAGGCTCTGCCAGATCCTAGCAGCTTCCAAAGTCTGCTGCTGCATACTATTTCCTCACTGGATGAGTGCAAGGGTGATGTAATTCCCCAGTCATAGGCTGCTAGTGTCCAAGGTCAGGCTGAGAGCAAATGATCCAGTGTATGCCCAACACTTGCAAAAGCACAACCTGTGCTTGTATGGTAGCAAGGGACTTTGGCTGTGAGTGGCGCGTCTTGGCAGAAGGAAGTCCAGTCATTGGAAGCTAGTGACATTTTGCCTGCCACTATCTACAGATGCTCACTCGTTACGAGTACATGTTGCACTTGTCTCACGCTTTGTAGCAATCAGCCCTTTTCTCAGATTTCGGTGAAATGGTCTGAAAAGGGACAAAGGTTCGTGGTGTGGGAGCAGCAGTTTAAGAAGTGGTTTTGATGCCTGCCCAAACAGCCATTAGAGGCAATAGAAGTGCCAGTCTAGAGCTGGCAGAGTATTTCAAGTGCTCTTAGTGCACGAAACTGTGATGGAAGTGACAATCAGACGATGCCCCAATCATCTTTCCTCATTGGAAAAAGCCTAAATGCACAGTCATTTTCAAGAAGATAAAACTGGTCTAGGGAAAAAGGTTTTGTTTGAGGGCTTGAGTAGTGTACTGAACAAGTCGAAACATATTTTAAAGCAACTGTTCACAGCCAGTGCTTGTATTAGATATTTCCAGGGGAAAATGAAGCGTATCAGGAAGGCGGAAAGCATTAAAAGCACATACATGACTTTAAAACTCTATTGAGAAAATAAAGCAAACTTCCAAAGAGTTTCATACCTGACATAATTCCATCTTCTCATGAAAACTAACCCCTAAATCATTTTGGTTACCTCAGTCTCTAGAAATGGATGAGAAAGAAAGAATTTTAATTCTCAAAATAAAATGATGCTTTCTAATCAGCCTACAAAAATTTCAGACCCTAATGTCAATACTATCATGTTAGTGTTTCTAAAACACCTCACAATTTGACTTGGTTGTCCTGAAAGACTATTTCTTCAGATAGCCTCATCAAACAAGGGCCTTCTAAAACAATTTCTGTTCTTCTGCTGACTCTGGCAAGGTGTTCCTGATGCTGCTGCCGTCTCCACTGAGCTTGTCCAGTTGTCACTGTGGGGACCTCTCCTGTGAATGGCAAAGGAATAGGTGCTCCCACACATCCTTTATCTGTGCCGCTAAAGGCACAGCTGTGGATGGAACACACAGCAGGAACAGGCAGGTTCTCACTTGATTTAATACATCATTTTTATGGGCAGAAAAATATTCTCATGTAAAAATGCTTGTGGCAAAACCTCTCACTGCAGTACTGCTCCTCTTTTCCATCTCCTCACATCTCAAACAGCTGTGGTGCCTGTTCTAGTGTTACTCTAATGCCAAAAATGTTTGTTCATATCAGAGAGCTTTTAGGGTTGCAAACTAGTGTGTGTGTGCGTTTGTGGAATGATTTTGAAATATCTTCCCCACTGTCAGTGGAAAGGGACCCAGAAGAAAAAATCCAGAATGCCTACAACAAATGGTGAATTAGTCAACTTTAAGGAAAAAAAATAACTGCCAGAAATTCTCTTCTTTAACACTCCACAGACCTCTCCTTCCCATCCTATGTCACCAAAATATGCTTAATGGATCGCATTGAAACTTTTCAGAATAGTAGTAATTTCTTTTACAGATTTAATAAATTAAAAGCCAGATCCAGTGGACTATGGGTCTGCTAATGTCAGACATGAATTGCTGCAAAAGTGCATGATAAATCTGGGCTGTTCTGCTATCATTGTTTTCCCAGAGCACAGGCTAAGAGCTCAAGTTAAATGGCCAACCATGGCAGTAGTGAAATAAGAGTTTGTCAAAATCAGTAGAGATTGAGCTGAGCTCAATAAAATACACTTTATGGCTTCAAGCAATAGCCCAGTTTAGAAAAAAAGTCTGCACTTATTCAGCAAATGACTTTTATTATTGCTAGTGGATTTTGAAAAAATAAACATCGCAGAACTGCCTGGGTCTCTCTGGTTGTCCACTGCTGAACTAGGTTCTTAGTCATATCAGTCAAGGTGAAATACTAATCACCTTGATCCAAGGAAGCACTCAATCACATTCCTAATTCTGGTTTTAGAGCTAGTCCCATTGGAATCTATTGCATAGATCCAATACTTAAAGGTACACATAGGTCTAAGAACTTTCCTACCTAAATCTTTCAAATGAGTGGCTAATATTTATAAATAGGAGACAAGCTGAATAAAAACATAAAGTGATCCAGACCAGGCAAAAATGGAGGCCAGTAAGTGCAATTGCAAAATATTTCTAATTATGGGAGAAAGTACAGGGATGCAACTAAAAGCCCTAGATACAGACATTAGATGTTGTACATGAACTGCAATACTCGATAACAATGTAGTCAAAGGACAGCTTTCCCCAAAAGCTTGGACACAATTTTGCCACTGAGGAAATTGATTTAATTAGATTAACAAGAATATGAAAGTCCCTTTGCAAACATGACTACTCACATACACACTAATGCAATTATTTTGTGTTTAACTGACAGGGGAAATTTGTGTGTGAAATTAACGAGGAGAACCATTGCAAAGCAAACAACACGGGAAAGAGCTAACTGCACAGTCAATGCAACCAAGATCCTGCATTCTGTCTATGACTCAAGGAATCAAATAGAAAAGTTAAGAGCTCACACCATGAGCTCCCAGCAGTGTGACTGTTTGTGTGCAACAAAAAAGACTAAATAAATACAAGGAAATGGGGAGAAAAAAGTTCCATCAGCAATTTTAACCATATGTTTTTTAAAGGAGTAACCTCTCACGGAGCTTTAGCTCCACTTACTGGCTGTAAATTAAAGTCCTCATACACACTCGAAGGACAGCTCCCAAATAATTTTTACTGCCTTCAGTCTGATCTCCCTTCCTATCCCTCTGAGCCCCCCTGACTGACCTTGGCACAGCTTAAATCTGAGGCACAGCAGTCAGAAGAAAGTTGGTGATCACTGCATGACCAGCCACACCAACATTCACCACATTCCTGGTGCTCTGAACTCCCTCAGGCTGCCCAGCTGCTATGAGTGGGTGCACGCCTTGCAAGGCTAAAAGGGATACCAGGATCTGGAACATAGCAGAGACAAGGCAGAGTGAATGCAAGCAGAGAGATCTCATACAAATCTTCATATATTTGCAAGATATGAGTATTTATCTGCATGAAGCAGTGGCTCTGCCACCTCACTACCAGTGTCTTTTTAAACCTGCTATAAAGGGAACCTGCCTCATATCACAGAGCAATGGAGACTGCTATGCTTATCTGGCTTGGCTCTTGCTCAGCATCACAACTAGATTTGCACACTGAGTTACCTTAATCCTCCTCAGTTTTATCATAGAGTGCCTGTGGAGCATGTGAGCACATACACTTAGGAAGAACAAGAAATGCCAAACATAAGATGAGCTACAGAATCCAAACATGGGTATGGAAGCAGCTGGAATTCGTTGAGCAAATGGCAAATGGTGGACTCTGTAGGAATAGACACAACGGTGCCTATAAATGGCTAATGAGAGAAGAGCAGAAGAGCCTGAACTCATACCAGCAATATTCCAGGGATCCCAGCAGTTAGCCATTCAGGCATGGGGAAGCAGACATAATCTAAAGAGCTACAGATGACCTCACTAGCGCAAAGAAATAAAATTCCTTCCAAACTAGGGAGCACAGGACATGCTGTCAGTGTCCATATAAGGATGTTGTATTACCCTAATTAAGTCTAAACAGCAAATGGCAAAAATTCCTTTACAGAGGCAGAAAGCAATCGAAGGTGGACTCCAAAAGCCATGAGACAACTGTCTGCCAAAAAAAACAACACACTCATGATATCAGATCATCATCAAGAAGGGAAACAATGTTCTCAGCCAATCTCCTGTTCTTCAGTACTGTAGATCCTGGACATGTGAATAACTTTACAGCTGCCAATTTTCACAAACTTTTTCTGACCTTCAACAGGGTGAAACAGATTGGGTATTTCCCTACATATTTCCTAGCCATGCCCCAATTCTTCTGGGAGGAATTCCAGGAGTGGGAATTAACCACCTGCTGCTGCTCTTGCTCACAGTTATGTACTTCACCCAAGCACCTGATGCTTGCTGCAATGTGACAGATTGTGGTGGTACACGCAGGCAGTGGATAAGGCAGAAGCACAGGTGGTAGAAAACACTGTTTCTGTGATCACTCTGAGTCTGCAGGGAGTCGAGGCTACCCCTTGACCTGCTCATTTGAGGCATATAACACTGCAGCACAGCTATACCAGCAAAGCAGTCATCTTTAGGTCAGAGTTAATCGGACCCAACACGACCTTACTTCAGCTTATTTTTCTAGTGTAGAAAAGCCCAAAGGCATAATGCAAAGTAACACGTATTAAGAGGGACTACCTTAGAAAGGTTACCTCTTCATTTAATCATACATTTCATTTATTGCTCAATTAACATACCTCATGCATTTTCATCCCTCTATTACAAATGCAGTATCTTTAGACCTGAAGCTGTACAGCTCTCTGCAAGGCATTGACTTTATCTACTCAGGTAAATCATTTTCTTTAGTACAGGCTGTCAGCATCTATCCTTTCAAAGGAGATGATAATTTCTGGGGTATTTTATGTATGCCTGGTATGTACTACAGCAAAAGCACACTTTTTTTCTCCTCTCAGCTCCTTGTCTGCACCAGGGTTGGAGATCTGCCAGGCTGTGTGCAGGTTCAGGACCCAAGATGACGGCACAGGATCCCCATCTCTGAAGTCTGCTGCTCGTCAGGGTCTTTGATCTCTACACACCAGGTAACAACTAACTTGTTTGTCATGTCCATGAGTAGGAAATGCAATACAACGGTTCAGAAATTCAGACGGAATAATCAGGAAATTCATAAGCAGACTGTGTCTGTAATAGATGAAATTATCTCTGAACACAGGGTGAAAGATTTTATTCATTCATACAACAGATTTTCATTATGACTGTATTGCACCATACATCAGCGCACACACAAGCAAAGAGCTCCCAAGCACCACAGTCCAGACCAGGTCCCGAGAGAGTTACCTATAACTTGTACAGGACTTCTTGCAAAGCTGATCACACTGCTTTCAGGACAAAACCCAGTGCCTCTAGGCAGTTACTGCCCTAAAAATGTGTAACAGCCGACTGAGTGGGCACGCAGAGACCTCAGTCCCATGCTCCAGTGCTGTGTACATGAGACTATTGTTTTTCAGGAT
Source organism: Grantiella picta (assembly GCA_013397955.1). NCBI lineage: Eukaryota > Metazoa > Chordata > Aves > Passeriformes > Meliphagidae > Grantiella > Grantiella picta. Next base: position 751,734 of record VZRM01005554.1, read on the forward strand.
CTCAATGAAAAGCATTTGTAAGGCAACTGAGTCACAGTTTTTGTGCAAAGTGAACTCTATAAACATAAACAGGGTTTAGTGCATCTCTCTTTTGCTTCTCCAGATGAAGCCCACTCAACATTTCACATTCTTTACTAGTTCATGAACAGAACAACTGGTGCCTTCACTGTCTGTCACTGTAAGTGCCTGAATCTCAAAAGCAGTGTTGCAGAGAAGATGAACTGGTTTTGAAACAGGAATACTGTGTGTCCATCCTTTGGAACACAAACGTCCATATGTACATACCTTCCATATTTTTATTCCATATCTAAGTAACCGCATATCAAGTAATGAATGTACACCGGTGTAAAGCTACTTTGCACAAGCAACTGCAGTGTTCAGGCTTACAAGACCATTTGACTCTTTGATAAAATTGAGCTGTTCCTGTTTTTGTGAATTGGAGAGTGAGTTCAAGCTCCCCTGGCTGCATACAAGGACCTCAAGGTCTATGTCTCATGCTATTTTCCAGTATGGGGCACAGAGGCTTTGTGCTGCTGCCTCCACCAGGAAGAATCATTCGCAGCAAAAGCCAGGAGAAAAAACGCAGTCGCAAGAACCTTTGTAATTGAAATGCATTGCCATAAAGAACAAGGAGAAAAAACTTTGAAACTGAAGAAGACTTGGCTTGATATGTTTATCCATTTAATATAAGGCCTAGGGAAGGAAATGTAATCATCTACAATAGTACCACAAACTGCTGAATTATCTATAATATACATTAAAAAGTCACCCTGCCATGTGACAAAATATCATTAACTTCCTGATCTTTAGAGCAGCCAATTCCTTCAATGGATATTTAATAATAAAGCACACCATACCTTCTTTCAGCTAAAATGGCTCTGTACAAAATTTAAAAAATGAAAAAAGCAAACCAACACCAACCCACAAACGCCCCCCTCCAGCCACCCAGGTCTTTTATTAATCATGAAAGCTGAACACTAAAACTGAAATTTTTCATCTTCCCGTACTTCTGAAATTGAATAATTAAACAGAAAGAGAACTTCATCCAGAAATCGTCTGTCAGTTTTAAGGTAGATTTTTGGGTTTGCTTTTTTCCTCTTCCTTCTCTATACATCTATTCTGGCATTTCAGATAAAGTTAACAGTCATGAAAATGTGCCGACTAGTCAGAGAACCCACAAGAATAAATGGATACCGGTATCCATTTATACCTAGCTGAAAATGAGAGGAATAGACTGCAGGATACATAATACACAGCTTTTGTGTAATTATTTAGAGTGGGTTTCTTCTTGTTTGGAAATTGAACTCAATGTCTCTTTCTTGGTTAAGTACTACAAAGAGAATTGAAATGGAGGTGCTGTATTAAAACAGTATTAAAAGAGGCCTGGAGCTGACCAAGTGCACTGTTGTTCATTCCAAGTGGTGAGCCTTGTCTAAAACCAAATGATCCATTAGATCTATGGCAAATTCAGATGAGATTGGCAAAGACTAGGGGATTAAAAATCAATTTAAACTTAATTGTAGATTTGAAAATAATTCTTGCTAGGTCCTGAGTTTGATATGCTTGAAAGACAATGGGGTAACAGGAGGTAGACTGTCAAGGGTCACAATCCATTTCTACTTGCTGAGCGTGGGAAGAAAAATGCCTATGGAAAAATAGTGGCAGCAATATCCCTTCAAAAACAGGTAAAGATGAAAAGATCATGGAGAAAGACCTATATTTCATCTTTTCTCCAAAAGATGCATTCCCCTGCAGTGAAGGGGGCAGATTTTGGAGTCTACCTTCTTTCCATGGGATTTTTTGCCTGCTCCCCCACCCCAGCATCATAGGCAGTGCGACTGTTTACCCAGCACACCCATTTCTTCCACGAAACAAGGCGCCTTACACAAATAGAAGTGAGGAAAAAGAACTTAGTATGAATTTGGGATCACTGTTCCATGAAGATTGATCAAAAAATATAATGATTTGAAAGGATGCTTGGCTTGTCTTCATTATTATTGCTAATGCAGAAAAGAAAGTGGGATGTAGAGAAAATAACCAAGAACAGGGAAAGAAATCTGGATATATATATATTTACTATTTCCTAAAAAAAGTCTTTAAAAACTCTAAGTGTATAGACAATTCAGATTTCTGAAAAATTAAATGCTAGTATAAGGTGCTGTTGTACACTGTACTGGCCCATTTTAAACTCTAGGTACCTGTAAATATCCCTTTGTTTAACTAACACACTGTTTAGACACCTAAGAGGTCTATAAATCACAAGGACATAAAATAATCCCATAGCATGGCTGCCAGATGGTCCATGTTATGAACTGACTGCAACTTTAGATCAAATTTGCAAACATACTGTTTTCACAGACTCCTCCTCCCCAGCATGATATTAGGTGATATTCATTAAAATTAGCGATGCAGTTGAAGTAAAGGGAATAATGCAGAGGTGGTTCAGAGGGAAGATTCAAACAGCTCAGCAGCTGGCAGCAAGCACGAATGGACCATCCTCATATCCCGCCTGACAACGCTGTTTGCAGCAGTCTTGTCACAGCTGTGCTTCAGCACCAGGAGGGCTGTCAACTAAATGTGAAAGCTTTTTGCTTTCTCACTTCTTAGTCATACTTAAGAGTTACAGCATAGCTCTCCCTCCTCCAAGCTGAGATCTGACAGCCAAAGTAGGGCTATTGAATGAATCTCACTTTTTTAAGTCTCAGGAGTTCTTCTGCCATGACAATGAGACTTGAGTGGTACCTAAAGCTTGCAGTGGCTCTCTGCAAAAGAATAAATTTCACTCTTTGGTACTGTATACTTTTAAAGTGACCGATTTTGCCATTCATCCAAGAAACCTGTCACAGAAATATTAACACTGGAAATATTCATGTTGGTATAAATGAGATGTGAATGGAAATGTGGGTATATAAAAGCAACAGAAAAAGAATGTCAGAGCAAGTGTCAAAGGACTGGCGAGTGTTAATTGCCACAGAACACCGTATCTGTGATTGTTTGCAAACGACCAAAGAAATGAAAAAACTTAAACCTAAGGTGAAGGTGGAGAACAGTGATGGAGCCATGGAATACTCAGATAAGGAAAAAGAGAAATTCATGAGTTTTATCTAAGACATATATAGGGACAAGAAAAATACAAGGCAACAGGTAAAACTACCTTGAACTCTACATAGAGGCATGCTTATCCTCATATTCCTTGTTTTTAACTACAATAAGATACCACTGCAAAAAGATTCCAGAATGAACCAGTAGATATTTCCACCCTTTTTCATAATAAGTCATTTTCTTCATCCCTTTATTATCTGATCTGACTCTAGCTTATTGGCATCCTTTCTTTCCTGGAATGTCAAACAGTGGAAGTAGTGTTTCCAGAGATCCTTCTGTGCATACGCTCTTCAAAAAGTGGACCTTCTGATCCACTTGTGTAGCTGCTGTTTGTTGTGTGAGTCTTATAACAAGTACATAAGCAGTTTGCAGCATACAGAGCAGCAGATTTTGCTGGCTGTAGCAGGATGCTCTGCCCTGGAATGTGGTCAAACAGCTCAGATAATACCCTATTTACAAGGCTATCAGTGGTGGACTGAGAGGGAGTGTCATGCTGCTGAATTATGCTAAAACCAATCTGATACATCAACTCCCAGTTAACACCCTGAGACTGAAACAAAGGTTTGGCAGAAAAACTGCCAGGCTGACCTGGAGACATAGGATTGGCAGGCATATCACTTTACACCATAAAAGTCCAGGCCACTTACATATGAAAGGCTCTTCCAACATATTCCTTCTTGGAGTGGGTAATGAAGTGGGTTTATGAAGTCGGTTTGTGAAGTTTTCTGCCTTGAAGTAGGGACACCCCTTCAAGGATACTCCTCCAAGTTGAGTGCAAGAGATCTGCCCAAGAGCATTGGTATAGTGAGGTACAGCAATCTCTGCTTAATAATTGTTTCTTTTTGCTAGCTCTAATATAATTGCTTTGATATAGTGCATTATGCTATACTGTACATTACTAGTACTTTTAGCTTTTACACCATGTAATAATTAATTCAGATTACTATTTTTGTCTAATCATTTGTCATAGTAAACAAATCACATTATGTAAATATATCTAATTTGCCATCTTTAATCCTGCAGGACAAGGTTACTTAATCCATTTACAATCTGGGGCTAAGACTGGGTTCAGCCATTCCCAGGCTCCTCTTTGAGAAGGAGTCTAGAATGCAGGGGAGTCCTCTCTGCACCTTATGGCTCAACAGCAGAGCTTCTCTAAGAAACTCTGTATGAAGCTCCCACTATCAGCCACAACACTGGTCTGATGTTTCTTTTCTAAAACAGCATCAATAGGTCCTTGAAGCTGCTTAAAGAATGTGGTATAGCCTCTGCAGTGATGGGCATTTCTTCACTAGGAATATTTCAATGCTAGAGAGAGATCTAGGGCCACTACTGCTTTTTGCAGCATTTGCTGCAATAGCAGTAGCAGGAGACTTTGTCTCCTGTTCTCAGAGGGTTTATGGATGCCATCCCTAGCCCTGCCACAACTCATTGTGAGGTTTTAGGTGAGCTGCTGACACAAAGCATGGAGTAGACATGTGTCCTGAGAATTGACTGTGATGATCAGACTGCACTTCCTGCAATAACCTTGTCAGAAATAAAATGTGCAATGTACAACTTCTACCTGCAGCAAATTTGGAATAACCACTGTTGGTCCAAGAAGAGTGAGTTTTCCTTTCATCCACGTGGCAGAGCCCATGGCCCAAATTCAAGTTACAGCTGAGTGAAAAACAAAGAATCCACCACCCAATAGGTGAATGATGCTGAGTAGCTGGCAGGGCCAGTTTGTTATCATGTCTCTTATGACACTAGTAGCAGCAAACTGATTTAGGGTAAAATAGAAATTATTAATTTAAAAGAACTAGAAGTTAGATAGCAATAATCATATTCTTAAACTGATTTAAAGAGCCAGAGATTGGATAATGATTTACTAGGATATGCCTGCTGCAAACCATTTATTATTCCCATAATGAATTTGTGCCTACCTGGTATCGGGGAGGATGGAGAGAAGAGAGCCAAATAATTGAGAGAAACCACCAAGTGTAACCGAACATCCCGCCCTTGGACCCCAGGACCGGTACAAGTTGGCTCTCAGGCCTGGACTTGGACCAAGAACCAAGGGAGCATGCGCAAGGGAACAGGGTGAACAGTTCATCGTGATAAAGACTATCAATCACATCGTAATCAATCATTCGGGACCCCTGCCTACAATTAATCTGAGACACTGCGCTTGCGCGAGCATATTTAAATGAACTTTGAACTCATTATAATACGAAGCAGGGATAGGTATTGAATATGTATAGGGGCTTTGTCTAACTTTATGCATAATATAAACCTAGTGAAGTGCTGCTGACGGTGTGCATGTCTTTGGAGGGGCTACCCCCCATGCACCCCAGCTGGAATAAACACATACCTACTTCATAACTATCTGAGTTGTGGAGTCAATTCCATGCTTCAAAACAGGTCATTCTCACTTCAGTCTCATCTCGTCAACCGACAAAGCTGCAAGCTGCCAAGAAGGTGGAGGCAAGTGAAGCACTCTGTCCCCCACTTTGTGTGGCAAGTGGCTGAGCTGCAGGAGGTGGTGAGAAAGCTATGTAGCATCAGGGAGGCTGAAAAGGAACTGGATAGCTGGTTCCAAGCACAGTCTGCAGTGGACTCACAGCCCACCGCCAAAAACTCCTTCACTTGCAGACACAGAAGGGAGGGGGTAATAATGCAGAAGAATGGAAGATTTCAAAGCAAGGATCTGCAGGAGGAAAAAACTTCCCCTGAAGCCCAAGGTGCCCTTGCAGAATCGTTTGATGGCTCTGCAGATTGAAGAGGAAAGACCCATCACATCACAAGAGGCTCTGGAGCTGAGTAAGGCAGCGCGACCTCCCCTTGTAACAACCAGCGCAAGTAAGAAAAGGCAATGGGTGGAAGAAGTGGGCAGCTGTCCTCTGAGAACTATGTAGGCACTCATTTGCTGACCTGACACACTCTAGGGAGGTGGGATGCAGAGTCTTCTGTCAGGGTTGTCACTGAGAAACTACTGAGCATCACACAGTCCAGACCATTATGCACTGCTCTTGCTTCTTGTGTGTGCTAGTGATACAGCCAGGAGCAGTCTGAGGTGTGTCAAGGATTAAAAAGCTCTGAGAATGGTGGTAAAGGACTTGGGAGCACAGGTAGTTTCATCAGTATTTCCAATCAAATGAAGGAAATTTGAAAGGGTCAGTCAAGTCTGGAGATTCAACAAACAGTTAGAGTACGGATGCGACAGGCAGAGGTTTGGCTACTGAGATCATGACGATTGCTCTGATAAACCTGGTCTACTGAGGGGGCAGATGGGGTCCGCCAGACACAGAAAGGGAAGAGCATCTTCACTCCTAGGCTTGCCAAGATGGTGAACAGGGCTTTTAAAAAGTTGATGTGAGAGGGGAATCGCAATGAATCCCCATCCCAACAGTTTGATGCCAGGGCTGGCCAGAGATGTGCTGAGCCTGGAGAGGGTGGATAGGTCAAGATAGGTCAGTGGGAGAGCACCTGAAGAGCAGTACTTGAACATTCCACTATCTGCATCTACTGCAGTTCATCAAGTTTCAACATTACGGTGATTTTCTCTTTTTTGTTCTGCCCGAGACTAAGCCAATACAGAGACAGGCTGTTCCCAGAGAGCAGCAGGGACCATAGAAGCAGATGGGGACAGGCCTGTTCCTCGCTAGTCCTGGTACACTCTTCACAACATCGTTTCCTCTGCTTTGCCTTGTGCTGTTAAAGTTTTTGCAGGCAAGGGACAGAGGATTGCTCGTAACATAAGCATAGCATGTGAGTTTTGACTTCTGTCTTTATTTCTAGTCCAGGTCTTTGAGTCATAGGATATGTGTTGATTCCCACGGCAAGAATATATTCCTCAACTGCTTCAATAGTCATTTTTTAAAAAAATAAATCTTTTCTTTCTCCCATCAGCTCACAAAACTATTTTCTCTTTAGATTACTATATATTATTCTTATTATTGTTCAAATCAAGTCAGCAGATTTACTGCCGCCATAACCTGGAAGACTAACAGAGAGATTCACACAGAGTATTAGTTTCATATGTCCCACCACATATGCTGACTGCATCCTCCTGGAAGTAAGAGCTGTTTTCCCTGCTTTTGTCAGGCCTTTTTCAATACAAGGTTATACACAGTTATACGTACCGCCTCACTGCAGCAGCTCTCACGAGGAAAGCTTATTCTGAGTACCATGGTATGCTTTCTGAAGCAATTATCCAGCCAGTGCTGATTCCACATCTGCTTCTGCAGATTTTTGGTGACCATAACAGAATGGTAAAAGAAACACATTTCATTCTTATGCATTAGGAACATGGTCACTGTGCAGCCTAAGCTTGTTCTTTTTCATACACTTGAAGACAGGTCCCTCAACTTTATTCTGGGAAATGCAACAGAAGGGAGAACACCAGATGAATTGCCAAATGGAGAGGAATTAAACTATGCCAAGTGCTAACTGGAGTTTACTCACAGGCACATACACACATATCACAAACTGTCTTTCTGCAATATTTTTCTACTAGAACTGAAAGTGGTGCAAGGTGCATTATTGTGCATCTCTTCATGGATCACAAGCTTCCCGTGTACTCCAATGTGCCCTGCTGTTTCTGAAACCCTTGGGTACATCCCAGCCTCTCTGCTCTCTGTCAGTAATGAAAGTGTTAGTGCATCAGATATAATAAAACATCATAAAAAATAGTATCCCACCAACTAAGGTTTATTCCTTGGGAGGCAGATAATGCTTTTCTTATTGTTTTGAGTAAATTCCTCTGAGTTCTCTTGAAGTTCTGCTGATTTTTTACACCACACCCAGCACCAGCTGCTCAGATGCAGTGGGCACCCCTGTGTCCTGCAAATGAAGAGCATTTGCAGGTCTGTAAGTGTATCAGAAATAGCTGGGCTTTCAAAGCTGGCCTTGTTCGAATACATAGTCCATCTTGTAATTGACTGTCAGCTTGATTTACAATGGCAGTTGTGATGGGCTTGGAGATTTCAATCCAAAAGGCTCTCTGAAATAAATGAGGACAAAAGTCAATCCAGTGAGGCAGCTCAATTTGTTAATATCATCAAAGAACAAGGAATGGTTTAGGCAACACAGCAAGCTAAAACAAAATGCTTTCAAGACAGAAGCAACCCAGACAAAGGCAGTTAGTAAAACAAATCACAACTCCTGTAGAAATTAGAGAAGCAGATGGAGGAATGAAGGTCAGCAATGGAAAATTAAAAATCATTCTATTCAGAAGAAAAAAAAAAAAAGAGCAAAAATATTTAACTTCTGAAGATTCTGACCCATCAGATACTTTATATATTCTGTGGGAAAAAGTTTCATAAGAATCTAAATTAAATATTTTGAGCCTGAATAGGTGGCATTAAGAATCTTCCGGTCAGAAGATTCTGAAACATCGTGCTTGATCATTAAATTTTTCTAAAATCCTGAAGCTCTGGTTAAACATTAGGAAGGCAGGTAAAAGGCAAGGGAGGAAGATGCTGACAGAGACCTCCGTGTTTCTTGGTTGCTTTCTGGAACAACAGACATTAGCTTCAGTCCCAAGGCTCTGAACACCTTGGATTTTGCAGATATTGCCTCTCCATTTTTAAAGTGAATAGAGACACTCTAGACAAAGTAAGGTTAACCAGGACTGAGGGGACTGAGGGAAAACCTATTTTTCACCTATTGCAAGAGCTTGTCAGCAGGTGGACAATGTAACACTTTTTTTCCAGCCACAATTTTCTTAAGCTTGACTCCTGTGTTTGGGCTAAATTTCTTTGTTTAAACTAACACACTTGAATTTTCACTGAACTAGAATCAGAAAAATATTGTTCAGATACAATAAAGAGCAATGAAAAGTAAAGCAAAAATTATTTCAATGTATCACATATTTTACACAGAAACTTAATATATTAAAATAAAGCAGTTTTTGAAAGAGATACAACAAATTAAAATATGAGTTATGATCTTGATTCTTCATGTAGACCCACCTGACTGATTTGGATAAATTATTACTTTGCCATTGAGATCCTTCCATGTCTTACTTCTGATTTCTGTGCTTTGCTGTTAGCAAACAATTTGTTAGTCAATTAGCCACATCAGCAAACAGTTGCCTGGTAACAATACTTTATGCATGCCAGTATTGAACTTGACAATTCAAACCACAAGAGCTGTGGTCTGTCCTTAGGTGTATCAATCCTGCTGGTCAGGCAGATTAACCCCTTTGTAATTAAAGCATGCTCAGACAGGCACTTGGTTCAAAACCAAAAGCTTCTCCCAGGTGAACTACAGAACAAGTCTCCAGTTATTAGCAATGGAACAAAGCCACCTCTGTCCACTTGATGCTGAAGAACAAGGACTTTTGAATGCTTGGTTGCAGCCAGCAAGAGGATCAGCTACCTGTGCCCAACATCCAGTCCAAAGTCCTACTACTGGTGCCCTGATTTCTTTCTTCCCTTGTATAGCTAAGGCACTCTTCTTCACTTCTTGAGAAGGTTTAATTATTTCTAGATCTTAAACCATTTTTCTCTGTTGGGAAAATATATCCATAGTGTTTTCAGTGACAATATTTATAGAAACTTTCTCTTTTTTTTCAGTTGAAAAGGAGTATATTTTTTAAAGAACATAATTCTGTTCCAATTTCTGTTGAAAAATATTTTACCTTGGAAAATCTGAGGAAAACATAAACCAATATCTAAGTACAAATATGTGTTTCAAATAAACCAACATACAAAAAAACAGATGGTGTTTTTCATCAGTCTTAATTCTCCTTCTTTGCCTCAACTTCACTCCCATTTTCCTCATCTTCAAGCTTAGCAAAAGCTTGTTCAAACACGTCACCATTCTCCTTCCAGTCTTTCACATCTTCTTGACTTCATCATTGGAAACTCTCTTACCTTTCCATTCACATGCATCTCCTAAACTCATCTTGAGACCTTTTTCCCGTTTCCCTGCTACTGCCAGAGTGCCTCTCAACCCTACAAAAAGCAGTGCTCCATCTTCAAGTCTCTGTTACAGTTTCTTCACATATGTCAGCTATGCTCCCTGTTGCACAAAAGCAGATCCATTAACCAGACATTTTCTTATAATTCTCTTGACTTAATCCACTGAATTTTGTCTCTGGACATTATCACTTACCTGGAAAAAAACCTATGGGAGCTCATTAAAACTGTGCTTTTTTTGCCCTTTTCCCAGAAGAGAATGTTAACAATATTAATTAAAGAGGACAACAATATTAATTAAAATACAGATATACTCCAAAATCTCAGCAACATTCTGTACAAATAATGTGCTTAAAAAATTCCATCCATTCACATACCCCAGAATGTGTATTTATATTTTGGCTGCCTGTAACCCTCTTGGGATTGTTGGTTTAGGACTCTGTCTGAAGAGAAGAAGTGCTTCAGCTGCACAATGCTCCTGGGATAAATCATTTAGCACATTTACATATGTGGATGGCTTTATTGAAGTCACTTAATTAGGGCCAGAAATGTCGAAGTTCAAAATCTCCAGGGAGTTTAAAAATAAACCCAAAATGAATATGGGATTTGACAACAGCAGTTGTCAGGGCGCTATTACAGAAAGGGGCAATGCAAAAGAGATTTAAATATGGTATTTTGGTATGATAGAGAACCAATGGAAATAAAGTATGAATGAAATTAATGGAAAAGAAGATATTGCTGAAACAGAAGATTCAAAAAACATGGAAGTTTTTGAAAACAACTTGAAATGAGCATACACTAAACATTATATAATTGGTGTGTTTTGATCAGGGAATTGACTTAAACTAGATTAAAACATAAAGAAGTAAATACTTCCTCCAAAATAGGTGTTCATTGAAATGACAAAAAAAAAAGACAAAGGATAAAACATTGAATAGCTGGAGTTCCCTGAAAGATGAGATGCAGAAAGAGCAAGTCTCTTTGCAAAAGCTTTCTTTCCAGATTTCTGAAGAGTCATGGCTTTTCAACACAGAACTCTGCTCCACAGGAAACTTCACTCCTCAGGACTGTCAAACCCACAGTCTGGGTAGCAAGTGCAGTTGCTTGCAAAGTAAGTTTCACTCTGGTACCAAAAGAAAAAGCAGCAATTGTTTCTACTTTATCCGTTCTCTGTTCAAAGATGCAAATACAATGTCTTACACTGAGAAAAGCTCCTGTGAAACTGTGAAGCATTTCAAAGGATAGCAAGGGAATACAATGTAAGAAGGATGACCAAAGACAGCTTTCCTCAGAGTACTGGAAGCCTTTGAAATAAACTAGGAAAAGATATTCACCAAGTTCACCAACATTTGTATGCTGAGATCTGTATAGACAAAATCTTCCTTTGAGTTCTACTTCTTCTTTGGATCCCTCTGTTTCTTGACTACTACTTCTAAATTCTACTTTGAGTGTGGTATTTTACATGCTGAAAGAAAGATGAAAAGGGAGATACAAACTAATGCATACTCTCAATAGAAGATTTCTGTGAACATAAAGGAGGGAGGACGGAGGGCTGGAGATCTGCTCAGTGTTCAGGAACAAATCCAAAATTATGTCGCTGGCATCAGAATTCCTATTCAGTTTTTGCTACTGTAACTGAGAGCAGAATCTGACTTTATGTAGCACTGGTCAAAATTCTTTCATTATAAATGTGTATGCCTATTTTGTTTGGTCTAGCAACTTCAGAGACTCTACCTGCACTATGGGATTCCTGTCCTTGGGATGGAAAACTAAAGATAAACTGAGGCTTCTGAAGCATCAACATTCATACGTTATCCGTCTACAGGAGTCATTGCTCTCCAGCTGAGGTCAGACTTCTCCTTCTCACAAATAAATGTGAGCCAGCATCCTGTTTTCTCACCTTCTGCTCAATCTTCCTTCTGTTAATCTGTGTTAAGTACAGTAGAAAATCCAAAATGAGAGGGCAGTGCTAGAAACATACTAAAAAAGCAAAGTTCACCTGTGGAGGCTTTAAAGTAAACACCAGAAAACTGAGCAAGTAATAAATGCTGCAAGGTTCTGTCTCCAGCATTGGAAGGAACATAGCCAGAATGCACTGGATACTTCCAGAGCCTGCTTGTCTTTTAAATGCCTGTGAGAATTTGCAGTTGCACAGCAGCCAAAAGTCCCATAGCCCTTACCTGGTCAGTGTGTGTGTGCTGTTCTGCCACCCAGGGGAGGATTCCTGTAACATATGAGAGCAGCACACCTCGAGCGTCCTCAGGTGGAAACTGTCAGAGAGAGCAGGGAAAAGACACTTGTATCTGCCACTCAGAAACAACATACCGTGTGTGAGCTTGATTTCAGAGCTATCTTTTTTTTATTCTAGCTGCTGAAAACATTCTTATTCCTCTTATAAAAGAGAGTGGAGTTTATTCAGCTCTTGTGAAAATCCATTGACTCAGAGATAAATTTGCACCTCAGGACTCTAAAGAAAGCAGAACATTCTGGCATGCAAAGAATCACTGCTGCTCCTAAAATCCATCCTGGGGCAGAATGTATTCTCACCCACACAACAAGCAAGCTCTACTGGCTGGTATTGAGTAGGAAGCAGAACAATACTGCTGCAGCTTCTCCCACTTTGCTTCTTTGCAATTACTATCCTACCTGACTGTATGGGAGATGACTGTCGAGTCCTGCTCAGCCCTTACCAGACATGCAACAGAGGAAGACAATCTCCTGAGTTTTCCCTCCATGTTTCACCCAGCCCTGGTCTCTTGCCTGAACACCACCAGGCTCCAGCTTATCACCAGACTGAAATACTGCGAAGGTTCTCCCACCTGACAGACTGTGGAAACATCAGTCTTTATGGCCTCCTATTGGCAGTATCTGGGAACACTCTGCTTGCCCACAAGCATTTATTGAGGTCAGTAAAACCACTCTGACATTTTTGTGTTGTTTGCAATAGGAAAGGAGTGGCTAAAGACTTATATTGGAGGTTGAGTCTCCATTTCATCAGGAGCTATTTGAATAGTGCTATCTGAAGGGTCAAAGTAGATTTAGTGAAATGGTTCAGGTGGGATCAATGGAGCTTTATCTCATACTGTCCCAACTCGAGAGTCAGGATTCCTTTACCTGAAATTGCTGTCAAGCTGTTTCTCAGCAGAATACATGTGGGGTTTATGCAACTTTCCACCATCTTTTCTCTTAAAACCCTTTATCTAACATGTCAAAATTTCAGCCTTTGAAGATGCATTTTTGACTTTTACGTAGTGACCTCTTTGATTCATCAGGATGCACAGGGAAGCCTGATAGTTACACAAAAGCCCAAAGCAGCAGTATGAAATAAGCTCAAAAGCCAGGCTTTTTTTTGACATATCAATAAACACTACAAAATTTCCAAGAAGAAGTTCCCATCTTATTTACCTCCCAAGCAGCCCAGGCAATGGCAGCCTTTATGAAGTTGTCAATACCAAGAATAGCTCTCGTCATTTTGGACCCTCACTGCAGGGCAGTGCAATCAGGTTAGCAGACAAGAGCATCTGGTTCCATCACAGCAGCAGCAGCAGCTCAGCCACACTGTTCTGCAGCTCACTGTGGCCAAAGTGCCTTGCAGGATAAGCCCCTCCAGACTTTTTTTTGTCCTCTTGAACACCTCAGAGTGGCTATGCCAAGCCAGCCCAGCCTCCTCACCACATTGGTGAGTTTTAGTAGCTTTTCTTGGCCCAAAACAAGGAAAAGGAGGCAAGCTAGGTCACCATAGATAAATAGAATTTTCTTTATCCTTTCTTTTCAAAGTCTCAGAGTGCAGAAACTGAGATCTAAGAGCTCTCCTCTGGCTCAAGTTCTCTGAAAATACCAGCAGGGTTTTTATCAAGGAGCTGTAAAAGTCCTTTAAGTAACATGAGGCTTAAAATATTAACTCATTGCTAAGACGAGTCTGTGATTCTCCTGATTCAGCAGTACTTACTCAATGTGTCTGAAAATGCTTATAAATTTAATCAGTAAGAGCCTGTGTGGATGACAGATGGAGAGAGACAAAGTGGTGATGGCAGGCGTGGATGGTTGAGTATTTCCTTTCCCTTTTTGTTTCTTAGTCAAACAAATGGCAGCCAAACAGCACTCTCCAAATTCCCACATCTCTCCAAGCTGATGGCAGATACAGGATGTAACAATGGTATGTAATTCAAGGCTCAAATTATATGTTTCATGTGAATGAGGTAAGAAAATATAATTGGAAGGCTTGGTGAGATTGGAAGGCTTGCATGATGAGTATTTCTTATTTCTCTGATTGTACCTGAGAGTTAATTGTGAAATTTTGCACTTAAAAATATGTATGTTAGAGTAAAAAGACAATTTACCTGTATAGAGCTTTTAAAGAAATAGAAAGCAATAAACTCTTAGTACACCACTGTAGGAGTATGTCAAGTAGTCCTTTTATCTAGCTATTATTCTTGACCACTTTTTCCAGTAAATTTATTTTGTACTGGTAAAACATATCAGAACAAGAATCTTGGAATCTAAAGTCCTCTAAACAAAGAATAACTGTAGCACATGAAACAGCAACACTATCTATCTTTGCCAGCCTCTTTCTCTTGGAGCCAAAGAAGAAGCAAAGCAACCTACATCATTTTTTTGGCTATATATATCTTCATCCTGGTCTTTTGGTATGGAGCTAGAAATGGCAGGTTTGCTCCTAGGTAACCTCTCTTTAAAGCACTGATTTTAATCCATGGTCCAGTTTTGTTAGTCTGTTGTCTATATCCTCTTTATTCTCTGTGTCATAAACACTTTGCTGTAGGTGCCCAAAATAGCTCCATATGCTTTTTCCTATTCTTCTTGGTTGTTACATTCTTCCAGCTTCTTCCTCTATATCTACACATTTATTATCATTGACCCTGTAATTTTCTACATTTCATTCACCGTGAACACATCCATCATACAGTTATGGCAATTGTGTCTCTTCGTATCCAACAGCTCATCTCACCCCAGCAATGTCTGCATTTTGCAATCTGTTTCTATGAAAATTCAGTAGTAATGGACTATAGTAAAAATTCTGTGGCTGCCCATAGTGGTTCTCATTTTCTGTCCTTCAACTGATTTTCTGCTCCCGAAGAAATTATTTTCTTTGCCTAGCTGGAAGCTAAAACTTTGCTGCTTTTTACAGTGTTTTTTTTGCTTAGCTCAGAAATGGTCTGTTGTTATTATCCAGACAGGAGCCCCAGGTGGGATCTAGGCCTGAGACATCAACTGTTTAAACAAGTGGAACGGCTGTCATTAATCTCTGCTTCTGGAGCTCATAACAGGAAAATGGAGAAAGCAGGGAATTGGTTCTCGATAAAAGAAGCGTCCTTCAGCCTTGCACAGTTTCATGTCCAGCCACTAATCAATATATATTGTTCCCATAGATCACAGTAGAGGCAGGTGAGAAATTGCTTGGACTAGAGGCTTGGGTAGAGTGGACATGTGAGGATTTCCCATGCACACTACAGACAAATCAATCTTCTAGAATAAGACTTGAAAGAAGGATCAAGAAAAGGCAAGAAATGATGCCAAGGATGTTTGGGAACAGATCCTTTGTGAGGAATATTTAAGACAGGAAGAAAGCCTGGTTCTTGTCAAAAGGGTTTTCTTGTACTTCAAAGATCAATACAAACATGTTAGAGATATCTCTTTGCAAGAATACTGGTAGCTGAGAGCTAACTGCAGTGTCACCTGCCTGCACACCAGGCCTTAACTTGCCTTCCAGTACCTTAAGGGAGCCTACAAAAAACCCAAAGAGGCACTTTTTAAGAGGTCATATATAGGGCAAGGGGGGGGATGGCTTTAATCTTAAAGAGGACAGGTTTAGATGGTTATAAGGAAGACATTTGTAACTGTGAAGTTGAATTGGAACAGGCTGTCCAGAGCAGCTGTGAATGCTCCATCCCTCAGAGTGTTCAAGGGCAGGCCAGAGAGTGCCCTGAGCAACCTGGTCTAGTGGAAGGTGTCCCTGACAATGTCCAGGAGTTAGAACTAGGTCATCTTTAAGGTCCCTTCCAATTCAAACCTTTCTGTGGTTCTATGTTTCTAATGCCTCATTCTCAGTGTCTACATCAAAGATCTGTAGCTTCAGAATTACATTTCTTATTAAAGGCTTTAGCTACAAGAAAATCAGTTTTTCTTCAGAAACAGTGTAAAACATCAACCGCATTTAAGGTCTGTGGTGTTCAAACCATGTGTAAAGGCTGCTATTTCATGGTCTATCACAGTCTTCTCTTTTCACTGTTGGACAGTAGGGCAACCTAGTTCTGGACTGCTCTTGACTGAGCATCTCTTAAGGAATGCTTTATTGGGCCCAACAGCTGTCTTTTCTGTTCAGAACAGAGGGTACCTAAAGTGGGCCACAATGGAGAATACAAGGGTTTTAATGGCTTGGACTTTGTTCGGTAGGTGATAGAGCCCCCAGTGTTTTCAGATGCTGTGCAGGTTAGAGCAAGAGGCATTTCAATTCCTAGAAGGAAGAAAACACTTCTGGTTTTATTACCAAGACAAATAGTGCAATGAAATCGGTTTTGAGAGACAAGAATTGGTCCCAAAAGATTGACTGAGTAAATTTTCAGTACAATTCAATTCATATGCTCCTTTGGTACTATTTTTTCCTCATAAACAGGTGGTAGGCAGTGCAAAATGTGGCAAGCTCTTTTATATGATTGATGGTTTAAACTTTTCAATTAAAAGAATGTTTGAGGGAATCTTTGGGATGAAGGAGAAGGGAGAGCTTTGTGTGAAGAAGAAAGCCTTCTTTTCTCAACCTATTAGCATCTCCATTCCTGTTTAAATTCACTCATTTTGACCAAGGGGACAAGGCACCACAGCACATTGTTGTTGGGTGGAGGTGTGACAACCAGCTCTGTTTCAGAACAGTACCCACAGCTACCTGCCAAGGTCATGGGGAAATGGAAAGTGAACTGAAAGTTTTGCCGTTGTTGACTGAGTCTGGGTGCCACCATCACATGAGGGCTGAACACACTGCTGCTCTTGATGCTTTCCATCACCTGTCTTGTCATTCTCTAAGGGCTTGGCTAGGGAGGGATAAACTCAGGGAAACTATGTGTCACTACAGCTCTGAGCATTTTAAAAAAGTGGAAGAAAATATTTCTGCTTTGGAATATTACCATCCAGCTCTGTTTTCCTCTTTGGGATCACTGGAAATGCCACCACTGGTGTACCGCCTCCTTCAAGCTGAGGAATGCCCTGCTTTGGTTTGGCAGATCAGGGGTCACAATCCCCACCCTGTGTCCCTGCTGACTGTCAGGGCTTTACATGGATTGAGTAGATGCTGATGGGCTGCTTCTGTGTGCACCCACACACTGTCTTATTTTACAGACTTTTAAAAAACACTGAGACCAGACTCCTTGGATTGCTCTGCTGCCTGGCTCCTGATAGATGTTTTGAAAAAGACATTTCACCTTTTTTTCTGAATTAAAATGATTCGTTGAGGATGACAAACAGTGAATATTCAGATTGCCCATGACTCTTGAGATAATTAAACTTTCTTATCCTTAAAAATGGTTTTCTGTAACATGTCCTTAGCACATTTTTGTGGAATTTAGTATTCAGTATTATTTAAATACTCAGACATTTATTGCCATCTAAGAAATAAGATTTTGATTGATTCATCTTAAAAAAGATCTTTTATTATGGCCATGATTGCTGAGAGTGGTCACATGCAAGTTTTTTCTTTTGTTTTCACAAGTTTATTGCAAATTACAATAAGGAGCACCCCATTAAATGGCTGATACCTTCACTGCCTAAACTGTCATGAGATGAAAAATGTGTGTTGTCTGCTAGCAGAGAGAAAAGCAGATTTTGTAGCCATGTTGCCATTAGCTGTATTTTGAGCTGGGAGTTCACTGACAGTTATTTGTAAGGTACTGAAACAACATTGCAAATCGGCTTGGCTCCAGTGGTACTTTGGGAGGAGTGCATGAACAGTGTATATCATTCAAACCCACCACATTCCAGAGATGTGCTTTTGTTGTAAATTTGGGATACAGAGCCATGTTAATGCAACTACAAGGCTTCCAGACTACAGGTGTTACTTGAGTTACTTGTCATGTTCTGTTAATCTAAGGGATGTTACTACAAAACAAGCTTTCACTAGCTAAATCTGAGTGATCCTCTGGAGGTTCAGCTCTTTCTTTCCCTTGATTATAGATATCTTTATACCTTGATCCACAGTGGAAGTGCTTGACTTAAACATCCCAGACAGGATGGACTCAAGGCAGTCTGTGCATTCCCACTGAGAGCCATAGAAATTGATGTAATCCTGATGTGGTCAGAAATATAAATAAAGACTGAGATTTTTAGAAAGATTGCTAAAGCAGGCGGCATACATCAGGCTGGATCCACAATTTGTGATGCTGAAAATCTTCCCATTGGAACAAATATTGCAGCCAGGTAGAGGTGGTGCAGCCAGCCTATGTTAACTGTAAAAATCTATAAAGAGCAAATCAGGTGAGAAGTCCTTTTCATGGGCTTCTCTGGTATTGGGAAAAGGAAGGAGTTTTAACCTACAGAAACTATCAGGGAGTATAAGACACATTCTTCTACCATGTCTACCAACTCCCAGTCCCTTGCAGGTTGACATATTATTCTCAGAAAGGTTTCTTTTGACCACAGACTGTGTTGTGGGACAATAAGCCTGGCCTTTCCCCATGCTGTTGTCTGCACTGACTTAGGTCTGAGAGGTGTATGCCCAAGCCCTACCTGAGTTTCCCTCTATGGCATCAAGGACCTATCAGCAAGGACATAGCATTAAATTATTTTGACAGAGCTAAGATTACTAGCCCAGACAGTCAGTCAGAAGAAAGCAAGAAGACAGCCTGAGTACACTGATAAGGCAGCCGAGACTGGAGTCCAGAGAAGTCTTTTGAGGTGAAAAGTCATTTTAGAAGAGACAGACCTGGTAGCAGCTGCAATATTATGCCTTGAATCCAGCAAGACTCAGAAAGCCCCTGTCCTTTGAATGTGTATGGCTGTTGAAGATAAGCTGGACATGACTGATGGAAATTAGCATCTGCCTATCTTTTGTGTGCAGTCACTCAGTTCCCAGTGCCATGATACAAACACCCTAAAACATTGCTGCTTAAGAATGACTAAATCAACTTTTATCTGAATTTCTATATGTTTCTTATAAATATTCATGTGTTTGTTTTCACAACACCCTTATTGCTCCTTCAAAGCAGGGGTTTAAGCACCTGAATGATGTAAACTGCCAGCACAAAGGGGAGAGGCCTTGACCCTCTGAAGGTATAGGCTGATGCTCCAAAAATATTCTGTACATGATGGTCTCCATCAGCTCAGAAATGTGTGGTATGGAGAAGGGGACTTTCATGATCTTCACTTTTTGCAACCTTTTTTAGCCAGAAGACCATCCTTTCTGTGTGTTGCCTTAGTGCAAACTATGAGACTGTATCTTACTTTGTTTAAATGAAAACAAGCCGTAAAGGAGTGTAGTAAAGCAGCAAATGACAAAGTTCTACCTATGTATGGTTTGAGCTCCAGCTGCATAAATTCATTAAAGCTTTTCCAGGAAAGGGGATGTGGGACAGAGAGTTGGAGTTTTATTTAAATAACCTCACTAAGGAGACAAACTTTACTGCAGCCTGTGGAATTATTATCTGCTTACAAAACTCATCATAACATCAAGCACAGAATCTCAGCCAGCCATGACTTCTGACTATTCACCTGTAAAATCTATGTTAAACCTTCAGTGCCTTGATAATCCATGGCTCCTTTGTCCTTCTCTGGATGGATGAGGGTGTGAAACTAAGGGGCTATGAATATTTTTCACCTGTTCTTGAAGTTACAATTCCAGTTCATAGCAGTAGAATAATTACTTAGTAGATTTGTCATTAATTCTAGTTATTTTTAATGCATTAGCATAGAGGCTGTAAGAACCAAGGGAAGAGAAACATTGGAAACTACTTCTCACACATCAGTGAAATAATAAAACACTATGAACTCAAAGTGGAACATGATCTTAAAAGAACAAAATCGCATTTGGAAAATTTATTTATGTATCAAAACTAATTATTGCAAGTTCCACCTCAGTAGTACTTGAGGATTTCATTACAAGATCTAATTGGACTTATATGTGCTGTAAAATTTTTTTATCTTTTAATTAGTAGCAGAGATCAAAGCAAAGAGAATGAAAGACAAACTTGATATTTGTTTCATAAACTCATCTTCTGACTTCATTTGCATTTACATGGCTCTTTGGAGCTGCTCATAGCAGAGGCTTGTATTAACATGCCAAAAGAGAATCTGCTCCTGTTTTTTCAGTTCAGTGCTTCAGAAATTTGTCGAAGTCATTCAGCCAGTCAGATCTTAATTACCAAAGGATGCTACTTCAAGTCAGTCCTGTGTATCCAGCGTCTCCTTATACCTCTCTAGAACAGGTTTGGAAAAAAAGACATTTTACTCCACCTTCCACTGGGTAACTTCAAGCCTACTTTCCCAGGGATGGGTGATGAAAAACTCACCATGAACCAGCAGTGTGCACTGACAGCCAGAAAGCCAATGGAATCCTGGGCTGCATCCAAAGGAGCGTGACCAGCAGGTCAAAGGTGGTGATTGTCCTCTTCTACTCTGCTCTTGTGAGATCCCACCTGGAGTGCTGCATCCAGTTCTGGTGTCCCCAACATAAGAAGGACATGGAACTGTTGGAGCAAGTGCAGAGGAGGCCATGAAGTTGATAAGAGCACTGGAGCAGCTCCCCTACAAAGACAGGCTGAGAAAGCTGGGACTGTTCAGCCTGGAGAAGGGAAGGTTGCATGGAGACCTCGCAGCAACCTTGCAGTATCTGAAGGGAGCCTATAGGGAAACCAGAGAGAGCCTCTTTGTCAGGAATTATAGTGATGGGAGAAGGACTAATGGATACAAATTGAAAGAGGGAAAATTAGGTTAGATGTTAAGAAGAAATTCTTTACTGTGAGAATGATTAGACACTGGGACAGGTTGTCCAGGGAGGTTATGGATGCCCCAAACCTGGCAGTGTTCAAAGCCAGGTTGGATAAGGCCTTGAGCAACCTGGTCTAGTGGGAGATGTCCCTGCCCATGGTGGCGGGAATAGAAACAGATGATCTTTAAGGTCCCTTCCAATGCTTAACATTGTGTGATTCCAAGTGAATTCTTCCAGTCCAATGAAAAAATGGGTCTCTTAAATGTTAAGTATTTAAGCTGGCAAGTTAGGAGGCAGAATAAGCAATGGCTGCCAAAGAGACTGAAGAGTTCATTTTGTACTTACCATTCACATGTTCTTGTCATTCTTTCAAGAATACATGATTTGTTGTATTTTGCCAAAGACTAGCTTTGCTCTTTCTTTTGTTACACTTTTATTTTACATGCAAATTCAATATTTATGAAAGATGTATTGCCTATCGAAGTTTCCACTGTGAGGTATTTAATTTTCCCAATTATTTTGCGTGTTTGAGCTGTATGTGTTAAATCTGTAAGAGGCCTATTCCAGTCCTGGCCACCCAGCCTGGGAGAAAGGTTTTATGTGTCAGAAGCGTACCCTCTACCAGCCTCTTCATTTGAAAGTGTTAAAATTTGCAGTCCAACTTTCTGGTTGTCCATCAAGAAAAAGGCAGTTTTTTTCTAAGTTTGAAAATACAACTAACTGGCAAAACTGCATTCACAGCACAGACAGAAAAGGAGAGGGTAGAGGAACACTGCTTTTAAAGGCTCTTGACCTCCTTGCTGTGTACCTTGCCCTGTCATTTTCCAGTGCTTCACTTTGCCAGGTAGAAAAAAGAAACCACAACCTTTACACATAGATTTCCAGAGGGCAGAAGGCCAAATTGTCATTGTTCAGTTGCTTTGGGAACCTTCAGAGAAAGTGACTCAGGAAAGATAAAATGTGATGATGACCCAAGTGACACCATCATTTGCTCTCTGTGATGGTCTTGGAATGTCTCCTCCACTAAAAAAGCATCCTGTTTCCCGTGGTATTTGGACATAAAATGAGTATTAAGAAGGATTTTTTTTCAGAAAGCTGCTTTGTTTCTTTTTCTCCAGCTAATTCTAACTCTCACACTCTCCTTGAGATGGCCCGAGGGCTTCAGTAGTAGATCATTCCCTTTCTTTTCCAGATATTAATTAAAGAGCTCAATCCTCAGAGCATTTATTATAATAAAAGAGCCATGCAGTGCAAAGCAATCTAATTTTCCCTACCTCACAAAGGCCAATAAAATGCCCACTTTGGGGCCTTAATAAAATGAAAGAGCTGCAGAGTTATTTAGAGCCAAGCTGAAGATTCACATGTTTGAGTGGGTCATGGGTGCTTTATTATCTGCTCGTCGTTACAAAAAAAAAAAAAAAGCTTATTCCATAATGAGTTCCAGAGTGACAGAAAGCAGGGGAGGCTCTTATAAGAGCAGCCAACATCTCACAGAAAGTATCTGCAGTCCTGCCTCTGAATTATTAGCTTCTCACTGCTAAACAGCTGCAGAACTGGATGTGGCCCATGATACAGATGGGCTACAGAGCAGCACATTTCTTCCTGAATCTACCAGCAGTGCACTGTACCAGGTCATATAAATGGGCAAATGGAAGGAAAGGCTACAGCTTCTTTCTGATGGTTAGTGTGTCCTAGAGACAATGCTGGGAAGTAAATTTTCTTCTTACCTGGTATTTTTTCTGAGAAAATGAAGATTTTTGAGGTATGATCATCTTCATTCAGCATGAGAGTTTACATGCTAAAACTTGTCTGAAATGCCCCACCTGCAGTGCATACATTACTAGATACTGGGAAATCCAACTACAATACACAAAACCATAGGAAATCAGACCTCATTAATTCATTTGGTCTCAAAACTACATGTTTACATATGATGGTAATTCTCTTGTAAAGAAGCCTTTCATTGCATGAAAGTTCTCCTGCATTCATAATCCTCTGCCTGGAACATCCTAATCCTCTGTTTGCACAGGCGTGTCTAACTTTGAAGTGTTAAATCATTGAAAAAAGACAGTTCACAGACCACCAGTCCAAAAATGGTTTGGAGTTTTGGCATATCAAAATATACATGGAAGACTGACCTCCCCCTGCCTAGGTAATCATTTTACATCTGTGTAAAATGAAATTCAAGCCTTTCCACTCTGATTCAGCTGAGTTCTGACATCCTTTTATGGGTTAGCTCAAATGACAGCATAAGCGGCAAGACAACAGAAAATCAAGCACTGCGATATGGATATGCCAGCTCAAAACGGATAAAGCAATAATGAAAAAGATTAGCATTGTGGCTTTCATGCCAGCAGTCCTAATATCATTTACATACTCTACAGGAAAATAGGGACATAGGATTGGCAGAGACTGCCTGGGTCATTGAGTCTAGTCCTCTGTTATCACAGGCAACAATATCATCTAATCCCTTTCATAAATCCTGTGTCTTGCCAATAAAACACAGGAAACACAGGGGAGAACACTGCAGCTGTTCAGAAGAGCACAGAAAAACCCACAGCCTGTTTACAATTAAAAATGCAATTGAAGTTATACAGACTTTTAATAGGTATTATCCAAAAAGTTTGGGTTAGTTCAGCTCTACTCCAATATTTTCTGGTGTGCAGGTGGGAAAGGGTTACATGTGAATAACTAATGCAAGAGATTCTTGCACATACAAAGAGGTACTTTGAGATCTGAGCTTTGATTTGAGCACCAGCATCATCAAAAGGTGCCCATGGATCCCAAATAATCGAGACTGGTTCAAAACTCCCCTTTATATATCACTTGATGTGTATTCAAGGTGACATTTGAGTAGGTTGCCTGTTGAATCCGAGAAAGGCTAAACAAATCCAGAGGAGAGAGCAGCCGAGCTTAATTCCTCTTTTGCATGGGATATCAGAGTCATTCATCTATGACATAGAGAGTTCTGAGAAAACAACAGGGGTGTCCAAGAAACTTGTCTCTGTTCCATTTGTGATTCAGACATTTAATTTTGTCTTGCTCCTTGATAAGTTTCACATAAACAATCAATTGCTAGTTGAGTTGGATGCCCAAAGGGACAAATTCAATGGAAAGAGAAAGCAAGTAGTTGGAATGCGTTACTGGGACCAATAAGACTAATGAGGAAACAGTTCATATTGCAAACTTCTAAAGAGCTCATATCCAGAAGTTTAACCTTTTGCTGTTTCCTTGACAGTGGATGATATTTCTGTCTCTATCTTAGTAGGGGGATCATAGGTCTCTCTTTCAGAGCTTTTCATGCTGCAGACTGTATTATCAGCCGAACTATAAGCAGTAAATAATCAAGACACTTGAAGCCATGCCAGAAGAAAAAGTTCAGACTGTCTCTTAAGCTAAAGAGAAACAGGCTGTTCCCTGCTTCTCCCCTACAAGAGACAGTCCTCAGTGCTGCATCAAACAAAGTAGGAAGGAATACATGGCTGCAAAGGATCTTCTTATCAAGTTTGTTCAGCCTGGACTGAAGAATAGATGGTTTGGGCAACACTAGGTCAAAACCGAGAAGGTGTTTCAGTGATCTCCTGTTATCCGAAATTCAGAGTGGAAAGAGAAGTGAGTTAGTAAGGAAGATGGTTCGGCCAATCCACAAACTTCCACAAACTCTGTTGACCCTCACATATCTTCACTAGTCACTGTTTCACATCATTTTAAAAAATACAAACTGAGGCCAAGCCAGTGCCTCTTCCAAGCTGTTGTGAGATTACATGATGTCTGCAACATTGTTCTAAAGTGAATTTGATTTTCACTTTTATGTATTATACTCAGCTTTCCATAGAGCGATCCTTCATCTTCTTCCACCAGCTTTATAAGCTGAGCATTTTGCCATACGGTATAGAATGTCCATTTGGTCAGTTGAGGTCAGGTGTGCTGATTGTGTCCTTGCTTAACTCCTTGTGCACCCCCAGCTTCCCCACTGGTGAGGTGGAGTGAGGAGCAAAAAAGGCCTTGAGCACTGCTCAGCAGAGCACTGTTGATAACTCCCCTTTATCAAACTCTTCTGAACACAGAAACCCAAAACACAACCACACGCTAGCTTTAGTTTTAAAATGTTAGAAGTATTTTCTTAGAAACTTTTTATTACAGTGTTCCTTTGTTCTCACTTCTACTATTAAGACATCTCCTTGTCTTCACTGAAGTGTATTCACCACATATCCCAAAAAAGTCCTTTTACTCCCTGAAAAACATTATATGCATATTCCCTGTCACTTGCTTAGGTGCATATTTTAATTAGTTCTTTCTCTTTGAAAAAGCAGGGAAACTCAGCTACGTACAGTGTTCTTAACAGTGTGACAAAATCTTCACACTTTCAGCACAGCAGGTGCAAATGAGTGTCCTAGAACTTCCACGTCCTGACAGAAAAACCCTGAAAATACCAGACACTACTGCCCTTCACTTTGATAAATGGATTTTTAGATTCCCCTTTTGAGTAGGCGCTGTGCTGTTTCTCCTGACCATTACAAATACTGTCTCTCAGTCCCTGCTGCCAGAACAGAAGACAAAGGTGAGGAAATAAGTGCTATGGCCCTGAGGCAGCACTGCTCATCCCAGGGTCTGTTCTGAGCTGAGCAGGGACTGAGCAGCTGGTCAGATATTGAGCTGAGAGGCACTTGTCTGAGGGGTTCCTGTGGTCCCAGAGATATACAGACAAATGTGAAAGAGCATCTCTTAGCACAGAGCCTTGAAATGGAAGAGAGAGGGCAGGCAACCTACACAGCACATACAAAAGAACACAGGGATTGACCATTCCATACATCGGGCAAAATAACATGGCACAGCCATTCCAAGACATGGTAAGGCTGATATTTCCTGAGATCAAAGCACGAAAAGGATAATTCCTAACAAGAGCAAAAACAAGAAACAAAAGAAAGTGAGAAGGGAAAGAGAAAATGAGATAAGGCAAGGAGGTAATCTAAACAAGGTCCAAGTCAAAGTAATGTAAGAAAACCAAAGCAGGAAGAAAAGGACCAGGTACACTCACCCTTATGCAAAAAAAACCAAAAAGTCAATGCTGCCATATGTAGGAGGGTGGGGAGAATAAATTAATAAAGAGCAAAAGAAATAGCAGCTAAGTATGTGTACTTCATGCCTCTCTTCTAGTAGTTAGCAACTGCAGCAGCAAGTAAATTTCTGCTCTTCCTCTGTTAGGAGAGAAATACTGACAAAATGCGCTCAGCTAGTGAAGGGTCCCCAGTGCCTTTCCTGCAGACTAGCACTTTCTATCCATGTAAATACACCTCCCACATCAGTTCTACCAAAGACACATTGAGTTGCTCTTGAGGGAATGAGATGTCACTTTGGTCTATGGCTGCTGCAGTGTAAACCCTCAGGCAGCACCCTCCTGCTGCGGGCGAGGGCTGCCCAGAAGCTCGAACACGCAGGGAAGGCTCTCTGTGGCTGTGAGCTGTGGGACTGGTCAGACTCCGTCCTCGCAGAAGTGTCTCAGGTTTAGAAAAGCAGCTGTCTTGTTCCAGGTCTCCATGGTGTTTTTATTATGGATAACAGCGGAAGGGGTTGGGGAACTGTGGAGGGGGGAGGGAAGATAGGGGAGGATGTGAATTCCATCAGGGCTGGAATGTAAGAGGCTCGTTCTGGGTTTCGCTGGGGTTTTTATCCCTGGGGCTGGGAGGCAGTCCTGACTCACATCATCCTGTCAGGGGGGTGGGGTCAGGGGAGGGAAGAAGGCATTGCAACATCTGGCCATTCAGTCATCCACTTCCCTGCTCAGTGCTCTCATATATGAACTGGTGGATAGTAATAGGTAGGGACTGAGGAGAGAAAGTACTTTTATTTCTTTCCCAGCTTCAAGCCTGTGCAGCAACACTCAGCTGTCCACATGATGCATAAACACAGTCTGCTGGTAGTTGTCTCAAGTCTACCTCCTGCTGGGCAGAGTTCATTTCTATCTGAAGTACAAGAGCAGAGAGACTATGGAAATGTCACCAAATTACAGCAAGGTATTCACAAGGGAAAAAAGACGTGCTAGCCAGCAAGCTTTTTCAAGGCATGTTAACAAATCCAGTTTATCCCACATGCCAGCTCTCTCCCACCTCATTCCCATTCCCACTGAATAGATACTAATTGAAAATTATGTTTTCAATGTGAAGCTTTCTTCTAATTTGGTCTTGTTTAAAGGCATTTAGGGATCTTATTGTTTGTTGTATTTCAAAGTGATTTGCATTAACTCCCCAGGGAAGCCAACAAAGGGCACTACCAACATTTTGCTGGCAGACAGCAAGGGTTTCTACTCAGCACAGAATATTCATGTGCTCCAAGAAACACAGATTTTTGAGGTAGAGGAGACAGCTGAAGAGCTCCAGTGCCAAACATCTAGGAAACTGTTGTAATATCTATTCCTCTTCAGCATTTTTTGTGGTCCTTTAGCAATCATTACTACCATGGGGTGCACAGAGCTCCACTAAAAATTTAAATAATTTCAAAATATTTTTCAAGGGAAAGGTAGAATTGCCTATGCAATATAGTTAGACATGCTCAAAAAGATGTTTTCCAGGCTTTAAATCTCATGTACGCATCACACTACATACTCTAAAATCTCTTCATTGAATTCTATACACTTCCACATATTCATGATCAGTGAGTATACAAAGTATTAAACATTTTGTGTTTACCCAACAAAATATGTAATCATGCACTCAGGCATGCACTACACACATGCTTATATATTTGACACACGCATGATGCCAGACATTGTGCATACGCACATATTTGTGCATTGTTATATAAGATTGTCTTTGCAGATCACACAAAGCACAGGAATAGCCTGCAGGATCTGCACACAGCCAGACATGCCAGTAAAGTTCAGACTACTTATATCTGTGTGTATTAACGAAACCTGTGTTTACAACATCTTCCAATTTGTATATATGGAATACATGCCCATACATTAATTTGCTTTATAAAGTATGATTTTGAGGAGAAAAATAAACATTAAGGAGTACAGTGAAGTCTTCAGAAGAGAATTTGTTTAACAAAAAGTCCAGTTCCTATCATTACGAGTTTTCAGATTGGTGTAAGACCTGGTCTGCATGCAAAAGCTTAGTTGGCATAGCTAGGTTAAGAACATAAAAAACAACCCCATTAATTGACATCCCCATGACAACAAAAGTCTTAGATCTCTGCCAGAAAAAAACCTCTTTGGCAGTCTAATTTCTCTAGTTCAAGAAATGGGAGAAGGGAAAATAATATTTCGCTTCTTTTTCAGAGTAATTGGAGATTCAACTTATCATCAAGTTTTTTCCTATATAACAAAGGCCTGCATCTACTTAGGATGATTTTTCACATTAGAGTGGCTCAAAGTGCTGGAGGAATACTATTTCATTCTAATCTAGTCAAGTTCCAAGTTGAAAGGAGTTGGCTGCTTAGAGATACTATTCCAACCATGATTTGGAGCACAGCAAGTGCTGCAGACTGTGTTTTCTATAGCCATGTTTACACAGCCTGTTACAGCCCCACAGTGTGTCATCCAGGTGGCACAGACCTCTCATTATTAAGTGCTACTTCAGTATACATTCCAAATATTTCAAGTATTTCACCCACATTGATTGCATTTTTCTGAAGTATGTCTGGATAACATTGCCAGAATCAACTAAAAACAAACCTCAGTCCTCAAAATTCTTCTGTCTCTTTGTCACTGTCTTGCTCCTATTGTGTAGCCACTGTCATTTTCATACTCTTATCAGCCAGTACAGATGAAAACAGTGCTCCATGCCATTGCAAATGCCACTGCAAATACACAGAAGCTGTGG
Source organism: Grantiella picta (assembly GCA_013397955.1). Taxonomy (NCBI): domain Eukaryota; kingdom Metazoa; phylum Chordata; class Aves; order Passeriformes; family Meliphagidae; genus Grantiella; species Grantiella picta. Next base: position 780,491 of record VZRM01005554.1, read on the forward strand.
AGAAGTTTTCACAGCTTGCTGCCATGTGGCTTTAGCACTTCCAATCTGTCACTGTGCTGCAGAGCAACTCTCACGTGTTTTCAGAGGCAGTGGCAACAGCTGTCTCACAGCAGCAGCCTCAGGAGCAGTGGAAGATACAGGATGTCAGGCTGCTCACTGTGGGAGCTGGGTCAGCAGACATGGCTGATATGGTAATTTGGAATTTATCAAGCAAAAGGCAAGGGGTGGGGAATTTCACAGAGTCATAGAATGGGTTGGAAGGGGACCTTGAAGATCATCCAGTTCCAACCCCCCTGCCGTGGGCAGGGACACGTTTAAGTGGACCAGGTTGCTCAGAGCCCCATCCAACCTGGCCTTGAACAGCTCCAGATATGGCACATCAACGTCCCTGGGCAACCTGTTCCAGTACCTCGCCACCTAACAGTAAAGAGTTTTTTCCAAATATCTAATTTAAGCCTATTCTCTTTCAATTTGAACTCACTCACCCTTGCCTTGTCACTACACACTCTTGTAAACTCTTGCCCAATCTTTCCTGTAAATTTCCTTCAAGTACTGTATGGCTGCAATTAGGTCACTCCAAAGCCTTCTCTTTTCCATCCTGAATAATCCCAGTTCTCTCAGTCTTTCCTCACAGGAGAGGCGCTTCAACCCTCTGACCAACTTGGTGACCCTCTTCTGGACTCACTCCAGCACATGTCTTTCCTGTGTTGAGGACCACAGAGCTCCAGGTGAGGTCTCATCAGAAGGGAGCAGAGCGGCAGAATCCCCTCCCTCGTCCTGCTGCCCATGCTGCTTTGGATACAGCCCAGGACACATTTGACTTTCTGGGCTGCAAGTGTATATTGCCTGTTCATGTCCATCTTCTTATCCTCCAGCACGCCCAAGCCCTTTCTCATCAGGGCTGCTCTCCATCTGTTTATTCCCCAGCCTGGATTGATACTGTGGATTGCCCCAACCCAGGTGCAGCACCTTTCACTTTGTCTTATTAAACCTCATGATGTTCCCATTAATATCAAGTGCACCTGCTGAGGGTGCACTTGATCCCATTCTTGTATATCATTAATGAAGACACCAAATAACATTCATCCCAATGCAGACCCCTGAGGGACACCACTCATCACTAATGCCCATTGGAACTCCGAGCCATGGACCACTACCCTCTGGATGCAATCATCCAACCAATTCCTAATCCATCTAACAGTCTACCCATCAAATCCATCACTGAAGAGAAAGATGTTGTGGGGTACCGTGTACTGGCAGTGTGAAAATGCAAAAGCTTGAAGGCAGAATTCAGAGATGAAACCTGTTCTGAGTGAGTCCAGAGAAGCAACAGACTCACGCTGAAATGCCCCAGGAGGTAGTAATCATGGCATGGCAAGTCGATGACGACCATCATAGCAGAGAAGCACAATGCATCCAAATTTCAGCCTGCAGAAAAATAACATCCTGATAATTTTATGTCTTTTCAACAAAGGATGGTGTACCCACTCTCTGTCCCATTAATTTGTCCTAGCCAGTATTGTATACATGTGGAACTTTTCAACAAAATTAAATCAACTCAGTATAAACCAGTCATCTGCCCCTCTTTCACAGATGCTCTTAGAGCTAAACAAATTGTGGATGCTATGTCTGCTTTTAAGTCTTATTGCCAAATATTGTATTTCACAGTCCCGTTTTCTTACCCTTCAGGATGTTTTGTCTCTAATATTACCATGTAAATGTTCTACACAAACAAGAGAATCAAAGACACTGAAGAGGGTTTGGTTTTCAATCTTTACCCAGCCTTGCCCATGTGGAAAGACATGCAGCATTTTGGGCTCTAAATGAGAGCGCTGACTGGCCGCAGTTAATGCACAAGACACATGCTTTGTCGGGGCTGTGGGACCTTCTGAGCTGTAGAACAGAGGAGCATTAATAACACGTTGAAAAACCTCTTAAAAGGATGTTCTAAATTTCCTACACACCGTGGCAGAGTAAGCAGTATGAGGGGTACAAAGCAGACTGGCCTTGCATGTACAATGGGCAGCAACCTGAAAAAACAATATAGGGAGAAAGAAAAACCCAATTCTATTCCTCTAAGCCCTTTTTTCGGCTGAGTTTGGATATGGGACTCGGAACAGGGAGTTGTAAGGTTTTTTCCGGAGGGCAATGCGCGGCAAGCAGTGTCACCCCGGCGGGGCGCGCCCTGCGCCGGGAGCGGCTCCTCCGCGGGGCCCGAGCGCCACCTGCTGGCCAGGCCCGGCGGCACGGCTTGCCGCTCCGACCGAGCAATTCCTCGCCTCGCCCGAGGGAAACCCTGCGGGAAAACCCGATTGCAGCGGAAGGAATCTGTGGAGAGTCTGCGCTCGTCTGGAGACAGCAGTTGGATGCTTAGAGCTATGCAGGACACTTTGAGTGTATGCCAATAAAAGGCTTTACATCTGTGGACATAACTACGCAGTCATGGTATTCCCCCACGACATCAGGACGATATTTTCTGAAAAACTCTTCATAAGTTTTTAAGATGGATGGGGGATAATTGCACTCTTCACAAGTTTTTAAGATGGATGGGGGATAATTGCTATACCGTATGTAAAACCCCTGTTAGTGACTCAAGCCCAATTCTAAAAAGTGAGATTAGAATTCAGGATCAATTGCTCATCCAGCAAAAGCCAACAAATGGAATCTATTTCAGTCACTCTATTATCCACAGAAACCTTCCAGGTTTGATTCGATGTAATTAGACCACTGTTCCAGCGTGGAGTTTTCATTAAGCATGTCTTCTCCTTCTGTCATAATAGAATTCTTTTATTGCCTCATCTATGACTTTGTCAGAAGTCTGTCCTCCATCAGAGACTGGGGCGCTTGTGGGACCGGAATAGTAGTTTTTTTTCGTCTAAGGAAAATAGAAAATTTCATTGATTTTCTAATGAAATTTATTATTTTTCCTCTGGAGCACCTGCAGTGATTCCAGAGTACTTGATTTATGGGCAGTGCGTAGGAATGGGAGTCAAATGGATAAAAATACCACTTCATTATCAAATGAGAGTGTAACTTACCACAGAGTTATCTCCATGTGCTTGGGCTTGAGGAGATTGAGAAGAAGAGAGAAAAATCCTGACTGATGGCCAGATTTACCACGTTTTGTGAAACTATGAGACTTGCATTGCAGAGTCTGAAAAAGCTACATGTCATTCTCAAATGTGCATTTCAAGCTTCTGGATTCCTGAAGACGCATTTTCAAAAATATCACAACTTTAATGAAGAGATCCACGACTAACTTTGAAAAATAATTTCAAACAATTTCTTCAGTATGTGTAACGCCATCAGCTCTTAATTCATGTTCCTTCAGTATAAAAGGTAAAGACTAAGAGTGATTAATTTTAAACAGGTTCATATAAACAATATTACATATATTTCACAAATAGGTGAAAATAAAAGGCTGGGAAATGGAAATTGTAAGGAGAGAAAAAATGAAAACAATTATGTAAAGGAACATGGAAAAGGTTAAGGAAACAAAATACCAGGATCAAATGATGGAAACAGAGCAAAACTCAGAGAAAACAGCTTTTTAATGTGGCTCTGAATACTCCTTTTCATTTTCTATGTTCTCTGTTAGAAAGACAATGATAACAGCTGAACGTATCACTGCTACAGAAGGTAAAAAAGTATCATTCCAAGGCCTATAATAGATGTTATGATGCAACATTAAAAAAACAGATTAAAATAGTTACTTGTAACTAAATATATAATGCTATTACAGTGTTTTGAAACTGCTTCCCATCCTACCCCATCCTTTAATCTCCCTGTCATGCAGCCAAAAACCAACATTTGAGTTCATCTCACATCACACCGTGTGACTGAACTACCCGTTCTGCTCAGCTGCGAGCAGTCTTTCCTGGAAGGTACACAGCCCCTCTCACAACCATTTTCATTCATGTTTACTTCTTTTTTTCTCCACAACTGTCATACATACAACAGTGCATAAATGCTACATATTTATCCACATTGGCTATGGAAAACAATGACAGTTTGATAGAGTGTTATTGAGGAAAAAAAGCAAGAAAATGAGACAACAAGGCAGCTCCATCTATATGAACACTAGTGTGAGAGAGTAAATGGTATGTTTGTCTTTATTCCTTTCTAGCCAAGTTGTAAAAGCTTGCCACGGTAGTACTGATAAAGATGATTACAGTGAGTTTTAAAATCTGGATTCAGATGCAATGCTGCCTGGAATCTGCTGGAGAACGAGATTGACATCTGTTAATATTCACCAGGCTGCCTGAGGAAACTCTCCCTTCCTAGAAAATGAGAGGTTCTCGTCAGCATGTAGATCTTTCGTTACATAAAAAATATTTTTTCTCTCATATTACATTTTGTTCCCACTACTAAAATTACTTAGCATTTTCTTTTACGATTACTTTGGGTAAATGTGATGGCCACAAGCACAGCAAGGGTCAGGATATGGTTAGAGATCACTTGGATCTGACAGCAGCCACAAGTTTCTGCACTGTCAGCCCCCGTCAAAGTGTGTGGGAATAACATGAATCCACCAGTGGACAGGTGAAGGCACTGGACCTCAGTTCAAGGAATGGGAGAAAGGTGACTGATGCAGTCACTGCTGCCACTGGCTGAAACATTGAATAGAGGAAAAAGAGAAGAAGGTAAATGATTAATGCTGCTGTACATCCCTGCTGTGTGTGATCTGTCAGCAGGGACTCCAGAGACAGGCTGGAGCTTCAATTGCCTTCAACAGTAACCTTCATCCTTCTGGGAAGGATATTTAAGAAAGGTCCAGGTCTTTGCTTAGCTCAGCCTCAGATTCGCATAAGGGAAATCTTCTTTCGTTTTAAGTGCCCCTAAAATCTGAAGGATACTGAAACATGGAGCATTGAGATATGAGAAGAAGACCCTTCTACAGCCTTATAACTTCTGCCACAATCTAAATGTGGTGATTAGAGCCTAATGAACATGTGCTGCCTTCACTGACATGACTTGCAGCTACTTCGGTTTCTGCAATTAGGGAGCATTTTCCTCTGAAGGAAATATGAAAGTCCCCAAATCATAGGAAAGTAGTCTCTGTCTCACACTAGCTCAGCGTGCAACACGCACTTTTCCAGCATCTTCCATCGTGGCTGAATAGGACAGACAAAAAGGGATCCAAAAACGAGGCGCTGGGGGAAGGCAGCAATCAGGAGGAGAAATGTGAAGACCCAGGGGGGAAAAAAGAAGAAAGACTGCAAGAGGTGAAAGCCCAGGCACATCCGTGAGCAGAAGAACGCATCCCGTAGCACGGCCCCGGCTGGAGCGTGCGGCGGGGCGGACAAGGCCAGCTCCCGGCGGGCGGCGGCTGAGCCCGGGCGGTGCCGGAGCGCGGCGCGTTCGGCGCTCCCCGCAGCGATCCCGCCCCGCTCCCGCCCTGCAGTGCCACCGCCCGGCCGCGAGGGGGCGGCGCGCAGGCGGCGGCGCTTGGCCGCTCTGGGACTGGCGCCTCGCTGGTGCTGACGACGCGGCCCGAGCGGGAGCGGCGGCCGGGGCGGCGGGCGGATCCGCGGGGGGGNNNNGGCGGCTCTGCCCCTTCTCCGCCGCGCCATGCCCAGCGTGGAGGAGCTCTACCGCAACTACGGCATCCTAGCGGACGCCACGGAGACGGCGGGCCAGGTGCGGCGTGACTGCGGCCTGCAAGGCCTCGCTAGGCCTCGGGCTTGCGTAGCGCCGCCACAGGGAGTTCCGGGCCGGGACCGGGGGGGCGGGTAGGCCGGGATGCCGTCAGAGGTGCTGCTCGCCTCGCCGCACAGTCGGCGAGCCCCCGGGGCTATGCTCGGGGTGGATTTCCGCAGCCCCGCGGCGGCGCGGGGTGGGTGGCGGTGAGCATCGCGCCTGCGGATCTGTAAGGACGGCAGCAGCTCCCGGCGCTCTTGCAGCATCCGCATCGTGTCGGCAGCTCTGCTCTGAATGTGGCGTCGCGGATATTAACTGGTGCTTGGCTAGAATCAGGCTGCTTTTTGCGCGGGGCCGGGGAGGTTTGGCTGGAGGATTCAGGCCTTGCAGTCTTTCACACCGGTGGCCATCCAGATCTCATCCGGCGCACTTGCAGATCCGGAGGGCTTCTGGCAGGCTGTCTTGCTAAAAGCTTGCTGGGGGAAGGTGAAGTCTGTTATGGCTTGAAAGCTGCCTGTAGCCCTTTGGTTTTTTCTTCCTTGAGGCAAGAACGTAAGGTCGACTGTCACGACTGAAAATCTTTTCTGTAAAATCCTGGCAAGATCTGCCATTTGTTTGTAGCATTGCTGAATTATTCAAGAAAAGAGAATGACGTAGTATGTTACCAGTGGAAAATATTATGGCTAGTTAAAACTAGTTTTGGAATTGCATTAGATCTTAATTTTCCCAAATGCCCCTGAAAAAGCAGAAGATAGATTTTTGTTCTTTTTTTTCTTTTGGTCATAATGTCTATTAGTAGGAAAGTAACTTTGCCGTATCTGTATGTAACCATATATTTTAAACTAGATGCTGCTATACAAGGTCACTTAGAAAGTTCTTTAAAAGAGCAATAGAAAAAAAAAGACCAACTTGGTGGTTGTTTGGGGGCAGGCAGGTGTTGAAGTTTTTTTTATTTTAATTCAGTTTCATTCACTTTGCTTATGTTATTATGCCCTAGTGAAACAAAGGATCCTTGCAGGCAGTCCAACAAAAGCATCACGTCAGAACCAAAAACAAAGTGCAAATGAAATGTAGAGAACTATGAGGAGGAGTACAGAGTAAAATGTGCTGTTACCCTGCCACTTTAGAAATGCATGGTTCACCATGACTTTGTTGTGAGCAGCTTTTGTGAGGAAGGAAAGGCCATCTTAGGTAGAGCAAACTCCAGCATGGTTAAGAAATGCAGGTTGTGACAGGGCAGATATGTAAGAACCTGCAGGGGTAAGTATAGAATGATGATTCCTTAAACATTCTTCCAGCTTTGCCCCTCTCCAGCTTTTGGGTTCCCGGAGCCAGAGGTGCTGTCTCTGTAATGAGCATAGTTTGTGAGGTTGTTCTTCAGTGGACTTTTCTGATGCCTTGTTGAACTGAATGTATTTCTGGCATACAAAGGTTCTGTGGTAAAATGTGTCATTATTTCGTTATCTTTGTGAAGGAATTACCTCTTTCAATTCATCATTTCATTATCTTACTTAATGTCTCCAATTTTTGCATTCTGATAAGTAATCGTTCCTTGTTCATCAGTTTTATCTCACTGCTTTATTACGTCTAAACAACCTTATGAACGTGATCTCTCAATGCAAAAAGACGTGGTCACCCTGTCTCAAAGAAAGAAACATTGAACATGGGCTTGGGGACTACCAGAGGCATGACATCAAAAGAAGTAGTTTAAAAGACTGGAAGTATTGAGCTTGTAAAAGAGAGTTTTGGTTGAGTAAGGGGCTCAGGTATGAGGACTTCACTTCATGAGTGGAATGAAAGTGAGAAGTTGGAAAAAACTGTTAGGAAGCAGGCTGAAAATAAAGAGGAAGACAACTATTTCTTCATAACACACTGAGAAACTTGTCCTAGGGCATTATAGGGTATGAATTGATTCAAGATTTAACCTGGAGAAGTTAATGGATGATTGATCAGTTAACAGTTACTGAAAACAAAGTTCTGGACACTGACTCCAGCTGAGGACGTTCCTTTGTTACAGAATGGGAACAAAATGCACAAAACTGAAGGATCACACTACTTCTGTAGCTGCCTGTGGTTTTTCTAGAGCACTCCATGCTGCCAGGTACAGGTAAAACAAACTCCTGCCTGCACTGTATGTTGCCTTAATGGTAGGAGTGGTTAGCATGGAGGAGCACAAATGCAGGGAACACAGGCTGCTCTGTTCTATTGCTATATGAACACTTTTTCATGTGTATTAAGTTTTATGTTATGCATTGCACAAAAAAGTTCTTAATGTGCAGCCTGCATCTACAATGATGTGTGTTTTCATTGCTAGTTTGTGCTGGCTCATTCCTGCCATTGCTGCTGAGTGCACTGTGTTGGCCCAGCTATAGAGTAAACTGGAGGGTGATGTGCTTCAGCTGAAAGGCAACTGATTCTTTCATTGGTTATTTTTCATCCAGATCTATGTCCCACTCCAGATTCTGGCAACACAGAGAGTTACCAACAAGCTGTAGGGAGTGAGCTTCAGGAGCAGTGGCACTAAATTTTAAAGTGCAGCTTGCTTCAGAGGGCATTAATGCAGTGCACTGCTTTGTAAGTTAGTATCTGTATTTGCTGTAAGAGAACTTCCATGGGAAGTAGGGGTGATGATTCACGTGGCTCTGGGAAATTTAATGTAAATAAAGCAGAGAAAGTGTCCTATGCTGTCATTGGTGATGTTCGAAGTAGTATAAGCTGTCTAAAGCATTCTCTTTCACAACCATGAGGACAATTAATCTAAGAATGTCCTGGTTTCCTCGAGTGTCCTAATAGTGCTGACTTCTACACATTTCTAACACTCAGCTAACCACAACAAACACTTCAATTATTCTCATTTCAGACCTGCAGGCACAAAATCAGAAGCACCTGTGTGGTTCTAGTTGGAGCAGCTAGAGAAGATTCCACTGTTGCTGAAGTGTTTATTTCTATATTTCAGCTGGAGGTTTCTGGGATTTTTTTAAAATCTAGTTTCCCTTAGCAGTTCTTCCAAGCACTGTATTTCATGTCAGATTATGTTAACTACCTGAATAGATACCAGAGATGCCAAGTTAACAACTTTAAGAGATGCCAGAGATGCTTTAGCACCATGTATGTTTACGAGAATTCATGATCCATTGCAGTGGCACAGTTCTTGGGAAAGGTAGTCTCTACTCGAGAGATGATACACAAACATACAAAAGGCGGAAACTCCTTGAAAAACTGGCTAAATTCAGTGACGGTGATCGTATATTTCCTTGCACTAATCTAATCACAAACAGTTTGCAAGAGCTGTTACTCTTAGGGCTGGCAGTTGGAGTTCAAGTACACTTAAACAGACAGGAGCCAGAATAACAGCAAAAGGCAGGCAACAGAGGCAAATACTACTAAATTGGCGTGGTTATATCAGTCTAAGATATAACTATATTGCTTTGTAATATAGTTCACTTAAATAGTTGAAGAGAATAGGAGAAAAAAAAGTTGCTCCTTGTCTTGAGAATAACCCAGGAGTTTTCCATTTATGTATTCTGGTTTTTTACTTTCAGCATAAGGATGCTTACCAGGTGATCTTGGATGGAGTAAAAGGAGGTGCCAAGGAGAAGAGACTTGCAGCCCAGTTTATTCCTAAGTTCTTCAAGCATTTTCCTGAACTAGCTGACTCGGCCATCAATGCACAGTTGGACCTCTGCGAGGATGAAGATGTTTCTGTAAGAATAAGAACCTTGTAGCAAGTTGATACTTTGAATTTATATTTTCCTATTGTTTTCTCTTTTTGTTTAATGGACTGTGTCTTTCAGGAGGGGAGGGTTGGTCTTTGGAAAACAGAAATTCAATTGTATTCCTGCAATTAATTCATTGTGTGATGGTTTGGGGACATGCATCAGTTTTCATTTATCTTTTTTTGCTTCCACTGTTCATCAAAGGAATAGCTCTGTAGAAAGAAACTTACAGTTTATTTGAATAGCATTTATATGTTTTCCTGTCAAAAAGCACTTTGTGATAATTGATTCTGATAAATCCTGCTGGGAAACAAAATCTTGTTTACACCTGAGAACCACAGGGATGTGTTTCTCAATGGTATTCTTGAAAAATTCTTGAGATGCTTCATGCTGCTTCTGTGCTATTGGTAGAAGCTTTGTTTATTATTATAATCTTGGTTTATTATGTCTTAAGTGATTTGGAGAGATTATTTAAGGATTTTTTTCAGTGCTGGGAACAAACCCTAGAGTTTATCCCTGCCATATGCACAGCTGTAGAACTATCCTTCCTGTTAGCAAATAAAACTCCACAGTAACACACGTTCCAGCCTTTATTTTGTAGATCATGTGAAAGATTTTGCGAGCAGAGGTGCTGTTTGAATTTGATTTTTCTCCAGTGCTGCCTAGATCTAAGAAAAGTAAATTATTTTTTTCATAAATATGTCAAAATAGGGGGATTTGGCGTTTTATGTAATTACAGAAGTTTTTAAAATTTTTTCATTTCTATGGTATTGACAATTTTGACAGATCCGGCGACAAGCAATCAAGGAGTTGCCTCAGTTTGCCACTGGAGATAATCTTCCTCGGGTTGCAGACATACTGACCCAGCTTCTACAGTCAGGTAGGAGACTCATCCTGGCTGATCTCCTCATGGCACACCTAAATACATATACAGTTTTGGTTCTGTAAAACGTTTTCCATTGATTCATAGTTTATCCCAGTGCTGTTTGTGTACTTCTGCTGTTCTTTTTCACCTGCTTTGTATTTGCTATACAGTTGGGTTGCTGCTTCTGCTGCAAGGTCACTAATTACTCTAATCTAAACTGAAAACCTTTTGTTTAAATAAAACAATTTTTTTTCATTCAAGTTCTCTGCAAGCATCTGTAGAAAAAGGCAAGGGGGGGAACCTTCCACTTACGTTCTGCAGCAAACTGCTTTCTGTAAAAGAGTTACTAAACTTCTGATTTAGGTTCCAGAACCTGAAAGAGCATGAGGGTGGTTTGTTCTATACAGTGCATTTTTGGTCCAAAATAAATATTTTGGGGGGTGAATTCAGGATTTTGTATACATTTCATCTCAGTAAGTTATAGAGTGCTAAATATGAGATGTTCAAACCTCTATGAAATGGTTAAGTCTCTGGACTTCTCAGAAGATAGGTTTTGGTTTGGGTTTTTTTGAGACTTAAGCATTTCTCCATTTAGTTCAAGAGGGAAATCGTTCCTGCCACGTAGAAATAATGTAGATTAATTAAGAGTTCAAAAATAAATAACTATGTCTTTTACATTAATTTAGTGAAGGTCAGCTTGTTTATTTAGTTGTTTCTTGAAAGAACTAAATATGTTAATAACTTTTCGTCAAGTTTTCAGTCCTATCAAGTTTGTAAGGTTTAAGTTTTGGCAAGGAGACTAAAGTGACAAATAGATTTTTATTTTGCTTCCAACTTTCATAATCATGGCTTTGAACTTTCTTAGTCTAATGGTTTTTAAAAATACGGGTTATATTGTTTATAGCTGAATTCTGAGGACAGAATACTTCTTGTTCAGTATTAGCAATCTTTGTTTTTCTGCTCATACGTTTGCATTTCAAGGGTACGTATATCAATTTTATTTTCTCTCTCCAGATGATTCTGCAGAATTCAATTTGGTGAACAATGCCTTGCTCAGTATATTTAAGATGGATGCTAAAGGTAAAGGACATGTTTTTCTATACATGGCTTTTATTAATACTTCCCAGTCTGTTCTATGATGAGGACTCAATTTTGTCTTCTTAGTACAGTGCAAAAGTGAGACACACACTAATTGTTTGGTTTTGCCAAGTTCAATACTGAACTTAATAATTGTGGGTCTAAATTATGTAGAGTAATAAAAGAGTGTGGATTTTTATGTCAAGATACATGAAAATTGTATTTTTTCTTAAAAGTTAGTATGGCAGTTATTTTAAAATGTGTCATGGAATCTTAAAAGGGGAAATTTCTTACTTCTGCACAAAAAGTCCAGGTTGTAACTTCTAAAATAATTTGCATTACCCAATTTATTATACATTCAGGGACTTTGGGAGGTTTATTCAGTCAAATTCTTCAGGGAGAGGATATTGTGAGAGAGCGAGCCATTAAGTTCCTTTCTACAAAACTGAAAACCTTACCAGAGGAAGTGATGACAAAGGAGGTGGAAGAGTTCATATTGACTGAATCAAAGAAGGTGAGTGTCTGATTTCAGTACGAACTCAAGTATTGTTAAACCATCCCTTATCTATCACTGGTGTTGCTTTGGAGGTCTGTTTGAGCATTGTACAAATGCAGTCTTGTACTACCTATTCTAATACACTCCAAAGTTTGCAGCATTTTTTGGTGGTGATGTTAAAATCACAGCTCTTCTAATGTTTTAAGAGTGATTTTGATTAGAATCACAGAATCATTCACATTAGGAAGGGTCTTTGAGAAATTGATCAGCTCAGTGAATCATGCTCAGCTGAATTCTGATCAGACTTCTTGCTGCTTTTTCCAGTTGGGTTTTGAAAACCCGTAGGGAAGGAGAATTCTGTACACTCTGGGCAGCCAACTTCAATGTTTAATTGTCCTCAAGAGAATTTTTTTTTCTTTATCCAGTTGAAACTTCCCATTATAGTTTTGTGTTATTGTTTCATTATCACCATGTCCACCTTATCAGAGAACCTGGCTGCTGTGCTTGGTGACTTGCTTGAAGTGATGAAAGATTATTGTTAGTTTGCCACACCCACATACAGCTGCGTTCCTTTAGGCTGGAAAAGCCAGGTTGCTTTAGGTTCTTCTCACAGGTCATGTGCTCTAGACATCGATCACCTTGTTGATTAGGCTTCCTAAAGCTTATCAAACCTTTCCTCATGTAGGAGAGCCCAACGCTAGGTGCACTATTACAGATTTGGTTCGATGAGGGCACAGGCAGGGACAGTCCTCTATCTCTTTGCTTCCCTTAGTCTGTGCTCTTGTCACAGCCCAGAACACTGTTCATCACCCAAGGGATGCTGTTCTCACTTGCGTTTAGCCTGCTGTCCCCCGGAGCCCTCAGTCTTCTCAGCAGGGCAGGTCCCCAGCCAGTCAGTCCCCTACACGTGCTGATGTAGCAAAGTTGGTTCTTCCCAGGTGCAGGACTTTTCATTTGTCTTTGTGGAATTTTGTAAAATTTCCATGCATTCCCTAAGCTGAGAAAGATGCAAAATTTCAAAATAACCAGTAATGAGTAGATACTTTTCAGTTTAACATTTAGTTAATTTTAACGTTAGTTTAACATGTATTCTGCCAGAAGCATTTGATTTTTGTTAGATAGAAATTTGTTCTTAAGTTTAGAGTTAAAAATGTTTCCTACACACAACTTGGTTACAGTTGTTTTAATTTATAGGTACATTCAATTATACTGAATGTTTTCATATGTTCCTTCAAACTTGTGTTTTTAAATAACTAAGTGCTAAATTTAAATGCTAAATATTTGCTTACTTTAGCTTTTCAAAACCAGCAGGTTTGATTTGGAGGTTTGCAAATTACCACCACAGAAATATGTTTTCTGTTTTTCTGTTAAGGTTCTGGAAGATGTGACAGGCGAGGAATTTGTTCTGTTCATGAAAATATTGTCTGGATTAAAAAGCTTGCAGACCGTCAGTGGGAGGCAACAACTGGTGGAGCTGGTAGCTGAACAAGCTGACCTGGAACAAACATTCAATCCATCAGATACGGATTGTGTGGACAGACTTTTGCAGTGCACTCGGCAGGCAGTGCCACTGTTCTCAGTACGTATTTGTTTGCTTTGCATGAGGAGTATTCAGCAAAGTTAATGGCTGGAGCTTGGCTCTGGTGTTCCCAGTGATTATGTTTGGAAGACTACAAATTAGTACATCTCTGCCTTCAACTTCTAATGTATCCAAATGTTGGAAAACATCTTAAAGTCCCCAAAAGGAAAGATACATTATGTTTTTCTCTTCTCTTTTCAAAGTTAAGATGTTACAGTGAATTACAACAAAATTATCACATTATTTTGTATGAATTTGACTATTTCAAGTCTAGTGCCAGGCAATTACAGCACTTAAAGGCCTATTATGGGGTTGCAAGCAATCTTTTAATCTGCTGATGCAGACAGCCTCTGGATTTAGGCTACCTGCAAGGGTGTCTGTGTCTTAGGAGTAAGAGGGAAGTTTAATAGAGCTTTAAGGTGCAGCTGTGAGGTAAGCATTTATAATGGTGGGGGGAGATGGGAGAAAAAAATTTAGCTCCTTCAAACTCAAGAGTAGCATGAATAATGTGTGATGGTTTGTTTGTGGGTTTTTTTTTTTTTTCAGAAAAATGTTCATTCCACAAAATTTGTTACTTATTTCTGTGAGCACGTTCTTCCAAATCTCAGCTCTTTGACTACTCTAGTGGAGGGTCTTGATATCCAGTTAGAGGTAAGCCAGAGCTAAAATGTCTTTCAAATAGTAAAAAATAACCATCCTAGATAAAGACAGCTATTTTAAAAATTGGAGGATCTTTCCTTAAGCAGTTTTCATTTCTTGACTTGTAGGAAAAGTAGCTGCATTAGAAAAAAAGTTTTCTCTATTGAGGCATGACTGAGCATTGCCTTTTAAAGCATGTGTCATCTGTCCCAAGCTTTTGAAGCAAGGTAGAATAAGTAGATCAGTGTAATCATTTTTATGTTACTCTCAATTTTTTTAAGAACATAGTATAACTGAAATTGTGGTTGCATAGTTTGTGCTAATTTAGCCTCCTAAGGGAGTGGCTTAATGTCTGTAATTTTGTTTACATTAATCAGTGCTGCAGCTTCAGTAAGATCTCTGTGGCTCTCACTTGAAGGTGAGCTGTGCTGCAGATGTGGGAGATGAATTTTTGTTTACTTGTTGACTAATGCTTGTTGGGATTAGACAAACAAACCTGTGTTTCTCTTTAAGGACATGAAAAACAAATTAGGCATGTTCTTCCTTGTATTCCTTCCTGATGTTTGGGAGGAGTTTAATTGTAATAGCTGAGCTCTACTGGCTCAGCTAGTAGTGATGTGATAATTGATTTTAGATTGAATGTTAAGCTTGTGTACTTTTAGTTAACACACAAAAACCTAGTTATCCTTATGTGTAGGTTTTGAAGCTTCTTGCTGAAATGAGTTCATTTTGTGGTGATATGGAAAAGCTTGAATCAAATTTGAAGAAGCTGTTTGATAAATTACTGGTAAGACTAATTCAATTTTTATTTATGTAAAACACTTTAAGAAATTAAGTTTTCATCAAAACAAGTTATTTTTATGTATTCATGTCTTTATCCTTTCTCTAAAGTGGCTGTTTCAAAGATAGCTCTCTTACTGACAGAAGGTCGAACATAATTTTGCAGTTTAAAGCCTTTGTAGATAAAAAAGTTGTTACCTGAATAATGTTTTTAATCCAGTAAACTTGTGTGTGTTTCCTTCTTTAAAAATTTCATAGTCGTGAGAGACTCATGTCGTGAGAGACTGTATCTGCACTGACAATTTTAGGCAAATTCCGCACTATTTCAGAAGCATTGGTGCAGTACATTGTTGCTTCCTGTGGTAGTAGTGCCACCATAGTATTTCCTCTGCATCACAGAAGTGTAGGCAAACCACCTACATCAGAACTTTACTTAGGAGTTCATCACATTAGTATAGAGATAGTGGATACTTCTCAAATCGTCAGCACAGATAAACCATCCAGTTCAAACACTGCCAAAGAGCAGTCAGTCAGCATAAACATGTCTCATGCATTGGTTTTCCTTTCTGTTCTTCAGGAGTATATGCCCCTTCCTCCAGAGGAAGCAGAAAATGGGGAGAATGCTGGCAATGAAGAGCCCAAGTTGCAGTTCAGTTATGTGGAGTGTTTATTGTATAGCTTTCATCAGTTGGGTCGCAAGCTTCCAGACTTCCTCACAGCCAAGCTGAATGCAGAGAAACTGAAAGACTTTAAAATCAGGTAATGATTTGGAGACAGCTGTTAATGTTCTGTTACGAAGTGTTTGTTAGGAATTCTTAGTGAGTTCCCCAGACTGTGGAACTGGGGCCCTTCCTGTTTAATATTGTGTCCAGAAAAGGGCAGTGGAGCTGGGGAAGGGTCTGGAGCCCAAGTCTGATGAGGAGTGGCTGGGGGAGTAGGGGGTGCTCAGTCTGGAGAAAAGGAGGCTCAGAGGAGAGGTCATTGCCCTCTACAGCTGCCTGACTGGAGGTTGTAGTGAGCTGGGCGTCAGTGTCTTCTATGTCTCAAGTAAAAGGACAAGAGGAAATGGCCTTAAGTTGCACCAGGAGAGGGTTAGATTAGATACTAGAAAAAAAAAATTCACTGGGAGAGTGGTTGGGCACTGGAATAAATTGCCCAGGGAGCTGGTGGAATCACTGTCTCTGGAAGTGTTCAAGAGGCATCTGGATGTGGCGCTTGGGGGTATGGTTTAGGCATGACAGTTGGCCTAGATGATCCTGAAGGTCTCTTCTAACCTTTATGGTTCTGTGACTATGAAAGTGTGAATTATTATTGTCTGGATGCTAAAGAAGCACAAATCTGATGGAATACTTATTTTGAGCATTTTTCCTGAAGGGGAAGAAACACAATTACAGCTTTCCTTTGCTTATGCTTTTATTTCTACAGGACTATGTAAATTTTACTAAGGGGTTGGTTTTTTATGTTTTAGGCTACAATATTTTGCTCGAGGGTTGCAAGTGTATATTCGGCAGCTTCGTCTGGCACTTCAAGGAAAAACAGGAGAAGCTTTGAAAACAGAGGAGGTAAGAATTGCTCAGGACTTCTGATTTTTCTAATTGAGTTCTTTCTACTGAAAGAACCACTGGCACATATTAATAGGCTGTAGTCAGTTTTAAGTATGCAAATAGATTAGGGGCATAATACTACTAACATTATTGCAAGTGCACCTTTTCTGATGCTGGATTTTGCAAGTGAAGATGATCTAGTTTCAGCTGTTAGCTGGTCTTTGCAGAAACATTGATTTGGTTTAATTGTGCTCTGTGCTTTGTTTTGAAGGCGAAATCTTCATATGTTGAGTGAGAAAAAAGCCAGTGGGAACTACACTGGAACATTAAAAGCAACTAGTTAGTGTAAAACTACAGGAAGTTTAAAAGCAGTTGTGATGAAAGCTCAGAAGAGTACACACCTTTCACTATCATTACTGCTATAGCAATTCACTGGGAAGAGCAGTCAGTTTAATGTTATGACCTCATCGAATGACTAGATGCTCAGTGGTGTCTATTTATTTTACAGAACAAGATTAAAGTGGTTGCCTTGAAAATAACCAATAACATTAATGTTTTAATTAAGGTAAGTACTTACATTATGAAGGGGTAAATTCCCACAGCAGAGTAACCTATGCAGAAGAAAGGAATAGACTTGAACCAAGTTGTATTGTGTTATTGTGTATTATGCTAGTTGGTGTTAGCCAGCTCAGGGTTGGTGCTGCTTTACTGTTTCTGAAGAGAGGTGGATCTTGCTGATCCTGCAAGCAGCTTAGCTTTTGCTGCTGCTGCTCTTGGGATAGGGTGTGGACACCCTTTTTTGCAGCACTAGTTGCCCCTGCGAAAAGACCACCTTGCTTTAGGGGTCTCTGGATTTCCTTGTCAATTCCCTTTCCTACAGTGTCAGTGAGGAGTAAGGAACAGTTCGAAGAGGTGCAAGGAGATGCAGAGGAGGGAGGAGGCAAAGCAAGCTCCTATACAGAGCCTGTTTTTCCAAAAAGTCTAAAAGAGATGGGCTGCAAGAAAGAGATTTTCATCTGGAGCCCATGAAACCATTCTCATTTCTTCTAACCCCCTTTTTCATCTCTTTCTTCACTCGCACTTGCCACAATAAACCAAAAACTTAGCCCACCATATTCAGAAGCCTATCTTGTACCATCATAGGGATATCACATGTCTCCCTGCAGGAGCCACTGTAGTTCATTGTAAGATGCTTGATGTGCACAGGGAAGGAGAGAAAGCCTGTGCTTTCTCTGTAGGTGCCCCACTCCTTGAAATATTCAAAGTCTGATTGAATGGTTGCCTGAGCAACCTGATCTAATGGAAGATGTCCCTGCTTATTGCAGAGTTATTGAACTAGATGATCTTTAAACATCCCTTCCAACTCAAACTTTTATATGATTTTGTATTTGGTCAGTGTAAGACACTATTCTGCTAATACAAATCTTAAAGGAATCTGCTAGTAAAGGCAGCTGGATAAGGCAGTAAGCTACTGCCTTCTCTCTCTGTCATGGGACTAAAGGATTTAAAATTACTGGAAAGTAGTTGTTATTCTGGAGTCTCAGTAAGTAGCTAAAATTTTGAAGTGCAATCAACACGAATTTAACTGTAGAATAAGCTGTCCAATTTTGCCTCCACAGGATCTCTTTCACATTCCTCCTTCTTACAAAAGTACAGTTACACTGTCCTGGAAGCCAGTACAGAAGGCAGATGCAAGGTAAGAGTTCTTCATTAAAAAAAAAAAAAGAAAACAGAGGTGTTTATCTTGTAAACAGCAAAAAGTAACCTCCCAAGCTATGTGTGTGCACAATACAAACAGCACATGAGCTGAAAGTTTTGCATAAAAATAACATCCATCCTGTGGCTGTGAAGAAATGATCTTAGTCTTGCTTTAGGGACACCTAAAGACTGAATCAACTGGAGACTTGCTTACTTCCTCTCTGGAGGTACTATTATTCAGGGCATTGTTACTGGCTGCTGCTGGCTTCCAATGGTTAATCTTTGTGGCTGAACTACTGTTACTGTACTTGTCACCATAGGGATGTAATGATATGTTTTTTATTTTCTTCTGTCAGTCAAAAAAGAGCATCTGAAGATACAACCTCAAGTTCACCCCCAAAGAAAGCTTCAGCAGGACCAAAAAGGGATGCCCGGCAAATATATAATCCTCCCAGTGGAAAATACAGCAGTAACCTGGGTAGTTTTTCTTACGGTAAGTTAGGCAGCTTGGAAAAACTGTGTGTAGTGACAGTTGTGTGTTGGGGTGGGGTGAATAAATATCACATTCTTGAAGAGCAAATTGTACTGTCATGAATTTTTGTTTGTGATGGTCTTCCTAGCTGTTGATCTGTTGCAGGGTTTGAGTGTTATCAACCTATGATTTATGTCATTTGCAGGTTAGTTTTAGTAGTGTTCTAACACCTTGAGTTACTAATTGAACTATTATGTTCTCTATTATGACCCACATCCACCAATTTCCCATTGGACAGGCCAGTTGCAGCAAGTGGCAGAGCTGGGTCACCTCTGGACCTGTGCTGCATTCCTATTACAGCTATTGCTGATGTTGCAGACCTGATCCAGAGTTCTGGGAGCTGACAGGTTGACTGTGCATGCACACAGTTACATCCTCATGCTCCCAGTCACACTGAATCTGCCTTTCTACCAGTCATATTTTTGGGTGAAGCACAAGAGCAGCTGCAGACTGGATGAGTAGGCCCAGCAACGGCAGCAGCCCATGCCTGTCTTCCCTGTAGGCCCATTGGCCTTTGGCAAGTAAAGAGTCTGGTATGACAATACCCATGAGTCACCCACACCCATGGGCTCAAAAAGTGATACAAAGCATTGTTATGTACATGAAGCAAAGAAAAGAGAGAACATCATCTGCAAATTTCTTACTCTAGACTTCAAGTGTCTTTTAAAATAAGATTGTAGTCCTGCAGGTATAAAGTCTGGGAGGCATTCAACCAGAAACGTTTTATTGCTTGCTTCTTGTTAGTGAGATGCTTTGGCCTCTTCAGTCAGTTTCTGATTTCTGTACCCTTTAAAACAAGCATGCAGTTCTCTCTGTAGATTAATATAACCTGTATTATAATGTACATGAAGAGAAATCATGAAGGGGAAATGAGGGTTTGGTACATTTATGAACAAATCCAAAGAAGCTATATAAACTATTAGGGTCTGTGTTGTTGGGGATTTTTTTGATATCATCAGATATGTTCTTACAAAGAGAAAGGAAAAACTTTCTGCAGTGTAGAAATAGTTTGTGTGGTATCCATCTCTAGCTAAGATTTGTAATTGAATGGAGTTAAGATATCAGCCCAAGAAAAAAAATAATACGCTGGTGATAACATAAGGATAGAAAAGGACAGATAGAATGACAAAGTTGTGGTTTTCCATCATTTTGTAAAATCACTAGTAGCAAGTCAGATGACACCTCAAGATTAATACTGTGTTTTTGAACAGAAGAATGAGCTAGGCAGCCAGTTTTCAGTTCTGTGGTGATGGATTGGCCCAAATGTAGCACTAAATTACAGGGACAGTTTTTTATCACAGTATTAGCATGCAGAAACACTGCACTTAATTTAGACAGGCTCATTCTCCTGACCTTTTTGCACAATTAGTGGGGTCCATTTTCCATGAAAACATAACTCAGCAATCTCATGGTATATAAGCAGGCTCAGCCCTCAGAGACTGAAGTTAGCCGTCAGTACCTCCAGATCGTGCTATTCAGTTTGGATCTCTATACAGCATAAAACCTGCCTGAAAAGTTTTGACTCTTATTTCAGAGCAAAGAGGTGGTTTCCGGGGTGGCCGAGGAAGAGGCTGGGGAGGACGTGGCAATCGTAGCCGAGGAAGAATCTACTGAGAAGTCTGCTAAATCTTCCATGCCCCTGAAAGGCTAAAATGAAAGTGCTACTCAGCAAGTTTGCTTGGAGCATTGTTTTCTTCAAGGACTGCCTTCCACTGAGACTGACTTAAATGTTCTTTATACCTTTGTATGTATGATCTACTTTTCTAACGGACTACAACTTGTCCATAGTGAAACTACAACTGTATTTTTGGATGCTTACAGTCAGCAGTTTTTGGTTATTTTTTAAGTGTCTTCAGGATTCAAAATTGGAAAAGAGCATAGATGTTTCATCAAAAGCTGCATCTTGACAGTTTGTATATTAACCTAAAAGTCAGCTATTGCCTAACTGAAAATATGTAATTGAGTTTATGTATTAAGTAATGGACAGGAAAGGCATGACAACAGAGATATGTGTTAAATAAGCTTAGCAGCTGAAGTAATCCTTTCCTCATCTGTAACCATATTTGCAATATGTGGAGAAGAGTACCATTGTTAAATTTGCTTTGATTTACTTTCTTGAATTGAATTGAATTGAATGAAATACATAATGTTTTTTTAAAGTTTGCAACATGGCTGGAAATCTGTTTTGCTTGTAGCATGAAGTAATCCTCTTAGAGATGTGGAGAATGTGGCATTTTTTGATTTGCACATCTTACTCTTCTCCGTGCATTGTAATACAAAAGTGATGTTTTGAAAATTGATTTTTTAATGTTTAATATTAATATGTGCATATAGTTATGCAGTGAAATTTCAGTAAATGAATAGCAAAAAAAAAAAACCAAAACAATAAATGACGAATTATTTCAGGAATGGGTAAAGACTGATGCAGTGATTAAGCTTCATAGGCTGGAGCTGGACCACAGGAGTTTCTGGCTCTTTTCTGTTTTTTGCAGATTTCTGGATTAGTTGGCACTTGAGGGTGGGTTGGTTGGTTGGTTTTTCTTGTTTTGTGATTTTTTTGTGTGTGTGTTTTGGTTCTTTTTTTTTTAACCAATAGTTGCATTTAAAAATATATAAATAAAATTGTATTTTGGGTAACATTGAAAAATTCCAGCTATGTAGTTTGATTCACGTGGAAAAGTTAACAATTCCATGCTATTTTTTTCCATAGCAACTTGAGATTTTTATTTACTGGTGTGCACCCAGAAAATAAAATGTAAGAGCACAATGCTTTTTTTTATTCTCACCACTCAAAATTTTAACTTCTCAGGTCATTCAGCATTGTAAAGGAATTAGCATATAGTAAAAAGAAGTCGAGACAGAGGAAAAGAATTTTAATGAAGTGTTCCAGAGCATGTTGATGTAAAATACCTTAGGCTTTAGAAGAGTGAATACTACTTCTCTTCCTGTTTTTTTGTCCAGCAATGTCCCCAGAAGGTGATGTCTCCCTACCCTAGTTCCATTTGTATTTGCTTGTGAATCTGACTCAGGTGTTTTCATTGACACTCTTCGATATTTATCACTACAATCAGAAGGCCAGAATACCAGAATTATGTCAAAGTTAGAAACATTGTTGATGCTAAATTCAAAGTCTATTTTTGCTTAACTCTGGAACAGTAAGTAGGAAACTTTGGACATTCCAGGACATGTGAGCTGACTTTGTATTTCTCATTACATGCCAGCTGCAAAACTCTGATTTGGCACTAAAACCATGAAACTTGGCTAAAAGCTTTGAATGAGAAATTTGCCAGGTCAAAATGTCGCTCTGAAAATAGGCACTGGATTTGTAATAAGCTTCTGTTGGGAGGAAAAAAAGGAAAAAGACATTTTGCACTTGCGGCTATAATTGGTATTTTGAGGAGATTGAAAAATGTAATCCCAAGACTAAGACTAGTAGCTAGGTACTAGCAGCTTATTTTCTCTCTGAATTTTGAGTGAGTTTTCTTTACGTGACTCCTGTATTTAAGAGGTGATGTGCAAAGTTCTTGTGACCTCAGAAGTAGTTAGTTTATTTTTCCCGAGTTTCCTATCTAATTTTAACACAGTGAGTTCTTGTGGAAACACCTGTTTACCATCTTGTTGAATTGTATATGTTCCCTTACAGCTTTGGAATAAATTCATTTTGTAATTTTGTTTGGCTCATTGTTTCACAGTTGCTCTGCAGCATTCTGTGTCACCTTAGTAAAAGAGGTTCTGTGGTACCTTTTTGTTGTAGTTGACTTACTCCGTAGATTGCTATAGATGCATAAAGCTGTTCACCACTAAGGAATGAATGATAATAAGGACTGCAAATGAATAAAGACTGCATTAGCTGTTTCAGGTTTTAAGTAATTCAACTTTTCAAATGCAGAATTTTGAGGAGTAATTTAATTATTCAGCAAAAGCTGCATGTAATACATCTCATTTGGGAACTCTGTGGAAAGGAGTCAGTCATTGTCTTATTCAACCTTCTAGATGTTGACGGTGTGATACAGTTTATCAGTATCTTAAAGAGCAAGAGCCACTTGGAATGGCAGCCTGGGGGTTTTTGTGGAATCTGTAATATGCCTGGTGAGAAAACTCTGGCAGCAGTAAGGAACTATCATACTTGTGCTTGTATTTTCTCTAGGCTGGTAGAAACCAAATGCCTTGAACCACTAACACACACCATTTGTAAACTTGTTTCTACTTAACGAGTTTGAGTTGCAGGCGAATGTTGCTGTTTACCAGGCTCTGGGAAGCTTGGTGTTCCCAAGATGCAGGACTGCAGAAAGATCGAACAGACCCAAATTTGAACGTCGCAGCTTTTCGATTTCTCTCGGGACTGGGAAAACAGTCTCTCGCTGCTGGGTTGGTGTTTAGTGTTAACTAGAACAGGAAAGGAAAAGTTCCGGTTTTGTTGTGTAACTGGAAAGCATTAGAGGGCAAAAGGAGCGATGTGTCCTTCAGAGCTCTCTTCACCCAGCTCCTGGGAGGGCCGGCATTGATTGTGTGTGCATGGCTGCAGGTACGCTTTGGATTGTGCTGGGCACAAAGTCGTGGCCTCGGGCTGTCGTGGCAAATGTTCCAGCGCGCCCTAGACAGAAATTACCTCTTTCAAATTGAAGCGTTCAACATGTTGCCACACGCCGCTTGTCGGAATTTAACGCCGGCCTTGTGCTCGGGGCAGCGGCTGCGCCGTTAGCGGCGGGCGCCAGAGGTGCAGGCAGGCGCCGTTGGCCGGAGCGGCTCCCCGCGCGGGCAGTCGGTGCCGTAGCGGTGCCGTAGCGGTGCTCCAGGGCCCCTCGGTGCTGCCGCGGGACAGGCGCGCTCCGGCCGCGGGCTCCCGGCGCCGCCTCAGGCAGCGGCCCGGGCNGGCTCTGGGCCTGTGCTCGCTGCTGGCCTCGGGGACGCGGCCTGCCGCTGCCACCACCCACTGGGTGGTCACCGAGGACGGCAAGATCCAGCAGCAGGTGAGCGGCCCGGGAGACGCGGGGCGCTGCCCGCCGGGTTTCGGAAACAGAGAGCTCCCGTCCGCGCCGCCGCTCACCCATAGCCCCGGCGTGCCTCGAGCTGTGCGGCGCGGGGCGCGGCGCCCCTGGGCCCGGTGCGCAGCCCTGCCCGTTCCCGCAGCTCCGCAGCAGCCGGGCGGCGGTGCCTGTCGCTCCCGCGGCCCCGGCACGGGGGTCTCCGGCGGCGAGCTGGCGTCGCTCGAGAAACGTGGCTTGAATCTGCCGGAGCCCCGGGGCGAGGCAACGGGCAGGGGCGGTCGGTGGGTCGGGGCGAGTCGGGGATGCGTTTCATTTGGATCCGCGTTTGGAGCAGCGGCCGTTCCTGCTTAGGGCTGCTCCCGGGGAGCCTCCGGCACGAGGCCGAGTCCCGCTTTGGCGGCGAAAGCGGCGGCACGGCGACCCGGCTCGCAGCCATGCCTCCCCGGGAGCGGGGCTGGCCCTGGGCGCCCTCGGGCTCCTCGCCGCCAGCATGAGGTGTTAGTGAGTTTGCGATTTTTCACATCCAGCCGCCCCCGACCCGGCCGCTTTTCCTTCCTGCTGGAAGTAGGAAAGGGAAGCGGTGGCGTGTGAGCCTCTTGCAGGAGCACACGCACGCCCTGTGCGGCAGTAACCTCGCGGGTTTAGTGCAAATGTCTTCTGATAGCGGGCTGTGCCTCATGTTCGCTAAGCGGCCTGAAAGAGTCGATCTGATTTCATGTTTGGGGTTTTTTTAGTTGCTTGCCGTCCTCTTTGTTGTAAAGGTAGCAGCTCTAGAAATTCGCTTTAGTGTCAGATCTGATCGGTTCCCTCTCGAGTGGAAGAGTTGATCGCCGTACCAAACAGTGTGGCCTTCCCCTTGTATAAGAAAGTGGAGACATGAATGTCCATTATCACCTTCCATTTGTGAGGATTTTTTTGTCGGGTTTTTCTGTCAGAATGCATTCAGGTCCTCAGACGGGTGGAACAGACTTTTCTCTGCAGGAAACTCTTGCTGCCTTTATGGTTCTCGGGCTGTCCGACTGTCTGGGTGGATCCAGGCACTCTCACACTCTCGTTAATAATAAATTAATTAATGACAGCTCTTCTAGTGCTATCTCATCTCCTTTCCCCACTTAACATAGTGGGAAGGTGGTGCAAGTATATTATAATGGTCTGGAAGCATATGTGTGTGTATATTGATTGTATATTGCAAAATTTGGGTCAGGTGTTGATTTTGTTTATTGCATGAAAAGCGGCTGTGACTTGGAAAAATCCAGTTAGATAAAGTGGCTCGAAAATCTTATTAGCTAAATTCATTACTGCTTTTAAGGAATGGCTTTTCATTATGTCAGCTGATGGTACAGGTAGAAGCTTCCACTGTACCATTGCTATGCAGTTTGCTTTTCTATTACAGTTCCAAATGCTTTGTAAGCAGGGGTGTTCCCGTGTCCCCTCTGTCAGGTTCTCAAGGCCTGTAGGTGACGTGATAAAACAATATCTGTGGAGTAACTTCTCTTTACTGCATGGTCAAAATTAATTTACCCATTTCCAGCAAGGAAATTCCAATTATAAATATGTTGCCACTTGGAATATGAGGAGCCAGATTCTTTAGTACCTGGAAGGTAGTGCTGCCAATTGTCCAGTGAGTTTTTTGTAAATAGATGCATTTTGGCATCTGTTACTGTCATCTCCCTGGCTCTCAGGAAAATGATACTTAAAATTGTGGTTATTGCCATTGCCAGCTCTGTATGGCACCTCTGAATTTCATTTTTTCCACTTCCTTGTGTTTTGGAGAATCAGTGGACAAGTTCTGTAGTGAGCTTCAATGTCATTTTAAGTGCAAAAATGCAGTAGTGGTTCAATAGTTAACAGCAAAAGTGAAAGATGAGCTCCACTGTCCAACAGCAGGGAGGAATTATCCCACTCTGTACTGCACTGGTGAAGTCACTGGGTACTTGAGTAGTGTGTGCAGTTTTGGGTGCCTTAAGATAAGGACGTGAAACTGATAGACTGTGTGCCCTCACAGAGGAGAGCAACCAAGGTGATGAAAGCTCTCAAGGGTAGCACTTGCAAGAAGCAGCTGAGGTCATTCAGCCCATTCAGCTTAGTTCTGAGGAGACCTCAACCAAGCCTACGACTTCCTTAAGTGAGGCAGTGGAGGGGCAGGTGCTCATCTCCTCTCTCTGGTGAGTAGTGAGAGGACACGAGGAAATGGAATGAAGATGTAGCAGGGAAAATTCAGATTGGACGTTAGGGAAAGGTTCTTCACAGAGGAAATGGTCAATCACTGGAACAGGCTCCCCAGTGATGACAGCACCAAATGTGTCAGAGTCCAAGCAGCATCTGGACAGCACTTGGAGGATTCCTAAGTGATTTATCAGTTCATTGGTAGAACCACAATATTCTAAAAATAAGTAAGCTCCTTCTCCTAATACCAAGAACTTAGTAACAGGACAAAAACCTCAAACTTCCCTGCAGAGCATCCCTTTGCTTTACTTTTTCAGAATATTCTTAGTTAAGTTGTTATGTATCATGAGAACTCATGGGTCCATTCCAACCTGAGATACTCTGTGATTCATTGGCAATGGGAACCTCTGTTCCCAAACAACATATGGGAGCATATTATGTGCTCCAGGGCCCTCACCACTTCAAATGGGCTTTGCTGGCCTTCAAAGCAAGGACAGAAAGCTGAAGCAGATGCCTTCACATGGGTGCCTGGTGGAGAGGCATGATCACACCCCTTACCTGGTTGGCTCCAGCCTTGCTGCTGTGGTCCAGGGTGCAGTTGGCTGCCTCAGCTGAGAGAGCACATGGCTGGCTCATAAACCAACTTTCTCCCCACCAGAGCCCAAGTGCCATTTCTGGAAAGTGGTTTTTCATTCAGCCTCAGCGTTTCCTGCTGCATGGGCCCATTTAATCCCACGGGTTTACGGTTGCTGTTGTTGACTTCACGAAATAGGTCCCTGTCAGCCCATTTCTCCATCCCCTTGTCTAGCTGAAGCCCTGCAATGGCCACCCCACGCCACGTTTGCAGAGGACACCAAGCTTGTTGTTCTTTTTTTTCACTGTCAGTAGTAAAGAGCTGTCGTAGTAAAGACTGGTATTGGCCCCTGAGGGATGTTGCTGGTGGTCAGCCGCTGCTGGACCTTGCACTGCTCATTGCAATGCTTTCAGCACAGCAGTCTCTGACTGCAACTGGCTGCTGGTGGCAAAGAGTGGTGAGATTGATTAGCATTTATATTATTTAATTTTGGAAATACTAGCATTCTTAAAGTCTGAAAGACATCTTTAAAGATTACCAGCTTTTTACGGAACTAAAGGATTAGTCTTCACTTGGACTACCTTGGTTTATCTGGATGAAGCCTACATAAAGAAGATGCAGACAAAACTTAATTGATAGTAAGACCTAGACGTTTCCGCTGCTAAATAAGCCACTATCTGATATGCAGATGAGCACCAGTGACAGCTGACTTCCTTGTAGCTTTGAGTTTGCTGCTGTGAGCTTTGTTATCGTTTTTGCCAAAGTGTGCTATGCATGAGGAGCTGACAGCAGGAGTCACAGATCTTGACCTAAATACAAGATACAGTAGCTGAAATGTTTTTGAGGGAGGAAATGTGAGATTATTTTACATGATAGACCTAGAATCTCTCTGAGCTGTTTCTCCTTACAGTGCAGTAAGGGTGCAAGCATTTAATGTGAGACTACATTCAAGTGAGATTGACTTTTCTGTGATGCAAGACCACAGGTATACTTTGGCTCACACTTGAGCTCCTAGCCTTACAGCAACCTGGCAGCAAGTGGTAAATTAACACAGACTGAGCAATTTTCCATATATCAGCAAGTCCCATCTAGTAAACGGGAGTAGTTGCTAAGTAGGCACTGTTCAAGTTTCTAGTGGGCATTTCTAAATGACAAAACAAATTACTAGCAGTGCATATAATACCTCAAAGTCTCAACCATCAAGAAAAATGCCATCAAGCTGTATCTGTTGCTCTAGTAGTTAGTTTTCAGATGAAAGACATCATTCTCTGGATCAGTTCATAGTCTTCTTTTAGTCTGAGTCTGCCTTCAGATGTGTGTTCTTGCAAAGCCAGAGACTGAGTAATCGTCTCTCTTTAATGAGATTATATCTGCTCAGTGCACATGTTTATAAGCCTTTCATTTCAGGACTCACAGTATAAAGTTCAGGCTAATATATAACTGATTTTAGACAGTGCTTGTCTGCCAGTAGGGAAGCTAGTCACTCTGCAGAAATACTAGTGGACTTCAAGAGAAGAGAGAACAGACAATTGGCAGATTAAAAGCATGCAGGAAACAATCTCAGTAGTCATTCATGGCTTTAATGGTGGGCACCAACTGCTGCCATGGCTCAGAAACCTGACATACCAGAGCTGAGGTTGGGTCTTTTTAGAGATCCCTTGATGGAGGCAATTAAAGCTGCACAAGCTGGTGGGAACTCAAAGGACCGCCTTTATGTGCACTACTGTAAACACTGAAGAAGTTAGGTGAGAGTAATTAAACTAAAAGAAGAAGCATATTCCAGGCAGATGGTCCAAAGCAGTATTGGGAAAGTGTTGCCAGGAGGAAAGAGCCTCTGGCAAGGAATCTGAGTTGTCGAAATGTTGTTTTAGTTTTGATGTGTTGTCATGTGTTTTGAAGTTCATTAGAGATGATCTGGAGAGGAGAGTGAAGGAGCAATGCTGACTAGTTTATTCGGGACTAAGACAACCAGCTGCTCAATAAATGTGAGATCTGAATTTCCTGCAATGCTGTAGTGTGCTTAGTTCTGGCTTAGTGCAGTAGAGAGAGGCAACAGTATTTAACAGTTGTTCATTTGGTTGCAGGTTTGAATACGAGTGTACCTCAAGTAGCAGCAAGGCAAGTTGATTCATAGATGGCTTTAGAGTTAATGCATTACTCTTGTCTGTCGTCTGAGTGCCCATGTATGCTCACAGGTTGAGATGAGAGCAGTGGTCCATATGCTCAAGAATACAGGAAAAGCAGCCATCCAAACCCAAGGAAAGCTGGAATTCTAGTGCAGCCAAATGAAAAGCTATTTGTGGCTTACAAAAGCATCTTCTGTGATACATTAAGCAGTCATGCAGTCCTATCTTGAAAATGACAGTTGAATGTTCGCTTTGCTCTTACTCTAAAGGTCAGTTTGCTTGGTTTTATGAACTCTTTCTTGACAAATTTCTGATCCTTCTAAGTCTATTGCATGCTAAACAAAAAAAAACCAAAACAATAAAAACAAGGAAACAAAAAAAAATCCCACATACATGCACCAAAAAAAAAAATTGTTCATTTTTCCTGAAGTGTGTAAGGTGGTAGCATGCCTTCCCCAAAACAGTTGTCAGTTCATCTTTATGAGGGTGTTCAAAGACACCTGAGTTGGTTGGTTGGAGTGTTCTGTAGTTCATTAGATGTTATCCAGCTCTAGGGTGATGAGCTGAAGCAGGATGGTTCTGAGGCATAGGTCAGCTTTTCCTCAAGGAAAGGAAAACTTGTAATGGTTGAGAATTTCTGTTTTGATCACCAGAGGACTGTAGGACTTAGGCCTTCATGTGGTGGGAAAAACAGTAATTTTAGGAGGGAAAAAAAAAAACCCTTTATATTTTCTGCCTTTACATAAGTGTATGAGATAATTTTGAACCTGAACGTTTTGCATAGTGAATGGCTGAGATGCTTAACGTCCTTTTCCCAGGTGGGGACTAAAAATTGCACTTCACCAGCGCTGCCAGCTCACAGGGGAGCACAACCTATGTATTTCTGTGTCGCTGCAAACATTACAGCTAGATCCGAATTTATAAAAATAGGCCTTGTGGTGGCTTGTGTGTGGCATCAGAAATGCAAATGTTTCATTCAGTGCAGCAATGATGGAGAAGTAGCTTCCACTCTTCTCAACTCAGCAGTCAGAGATTTGCATCTAAGAGAGAAGAGCTAGAGGCAGATCCAAAGGGCTGCTGAGATGCAGGTGTTTGTGGCCATACCCCTCACACCTGCCACATCTAGCAGGTAATCTTAAGCCAGGTTTTGACTGCAGATAGAAAAGCTTTAGTGCAAAGATGTCTGGATTTAGCTCAGCGTGGCAGTAAGTGCTGAGGTCGTTCAGTCTGTAAGTCCAGAATTCTGTATCAGGGTCTCTGACCATGCGTAGGCATGTCCTGTTCATTCAACTCGTAATGTTTTTGTATGGCCTTTGTTCTCTAGACACAGGGTGTTCCCAGGTCCCATTTCTCTTAGAATCCTCACACTTTGATTTCCTGGCCTCTCATCCTGTTTTCTGTCACTTTTAAAATAAGGGTTGGACAATCTGAAAATATTGTATGAATCAACTTCTCAAAACTGATTATTCAGTGGTGAAAGTTATGCTTGGTGCCTGGAATGCCTTCCCTATATTGTGAGCTTCACAGCTGAAGAGTAGCCTTGGAAGTGGCCCAAGCACATGTTTGCATGAAGACCCACCAACGCCTGAAAGAGCAACGTCAGCAAAACTCTGAAATCCACTGTTATTTCATGTAGCTGTCTGTATTTTCAATATTAGAACACTTGAAATTTTTAGGATTTGGCAGTGCACAGACGTCAAGAACCGGTCTGCCTTTATGAAAAGAAGTACTTGTTCACTTTAGATGTATATCTGAATGATCTCTCTGTCTCATTTTGATTCAACTGAGTGTATGGCTACTGAAGAATACAAACCTTACCTCGAATATACAAATTGGAAACTTATATTCTCAAATATGACAGCAACACGTTGCAGACATGTGGTGATAAAGTCTTGTTCTCCCTTTATGTATTTAGATCTGTTACCTATGATATTCATAGCCTGTGTGATCTCAGTTGAGCAGGGCTATTCAATACTACTGCAACTTTGTTAAGTTTTATTTCTGAAGTGCTACAAGTGCTTAAAATTTCTGTTTTCCCTGTAGCACAGCTAGTATTAATAATATCAAAATATCTAGTGCTGTTTACTAACAGGTTCTGTAGTAGTAAGCCTTAAAATGACTCAATAGTTACAAAAGCCCATTTCAACAACATTTTTCTGTGTGAATTTGTCAGTGACATCCCTTGGAACAAGTACCTTTTGACACTGCCTACTCATCATTTGGATGAGTCAAAGAATTTATTTTCTAGTTTTGTAGCTTGTCTTGCACTGAAACCTGTACAGTTTTGCGGCTGTCTCAGAAATGCCATGTAGCATTATGTTGGAGTGTAAAGTATCTCAAGACAGCAAGAATATACCAAAAGACAATCAACACTTTTCAGATCCTTGGCTCCCCCTCAAGACTGCAAGAAGTTCCAGCCTGTTGGAGTGGGAATTGCCATCATTTTGTACAGTGACGTAACATCCACTGCCTATAAAACAAATACGGGGAGCCCATTTTTCTGTATGCCATCATTTGATATAATGTGTTTTCCAGCTTCTTACTCTAATAATCTGCCTTCTGCTTGTAGTATAAAAGTTTTAGGATGTGCAGAGGCACTAGCAGGTGTTTTGATTTTGATGTGCTTGTGCTTCAGTTAGCGATGGGGTTTCCACATACTTTTAAAAAAGCCTTATTTAAGAATAGTTGATTGAGGCAATCAATAGTTGATTGACCCTCATTTAAAAAATTTACTTCCTGGTGCAATGTAACTGGATTGTAGGGAAAAATGTACTGAAAGGTTTGGCAAAATTTGCAAGTCTAATTGCTCAGAGACTTTGATATATGCAGGTAACATAGGACACTCTAAAACTTCAGGGTTTAATTCAACTCTTGATGTCTTTTTTCATTACACAAATTCTGTGTGTTTCTTGCTGAATCAGGTTCTTGGTGTACTTTGTGACAGTGAATAAATTTAAACTGTGCTTTATAAAGAAACTTTCACCTTTGGGCAAAGTTGAACAGAGAGCATTTATTCTAAAAGTGTTTTACTGGCAGGCCTTCTGCAGTGTAACTACAGTAGCTGTCAAAGGTTCAAAGAAAGCTTTTCAGCACTACTTTTTTTCCTTGTTTACTGTGTTGGAATTGAAGTCAAATTCTTGCGTCTCAGGCGCTTCATCTTGTATGTCACAGTTTCAGCACTTTGGAGGAAGAGTAAATGAATCTGGTGCTTTGCCATCAGCCAAACACTTCGAGTTAAAAGTGAGTAAGTTGGACAAAGCATTTCCTCTGATGCAGGAATCTCCACTCTCCATACCATGAGGCTGTGGTTGCTATGTAGGTTGATATCTGTTCTTTTTCATCCCAGAGGAGCCTTGTGGAGAGTTGCTTACATTTTGGAAAAGATGATCTAAGTCACAGTGTCTGTATGTTTTTCACTTGTCTGACTCCCCAGATCAGGTGACAAGGCACAACAGACTTTGCATGAAAGAGTGAAGGTGGCAAGTGTTTGTTAGAGCAGAAGAATGACATGAGACTCAATGAAACAGGTATCCTCTGAAGCCTACCTAGAGTCTTCATTGCGGGAAGGAAGGGGTATAATACAGAACAGTCTCCAAGTATCCGTCAAATAGCTTTTATTTGGACTGTTGTATTTCTGATTAAAGAATTATTTGACAGGTGTGTGAAGGTCTGAGGGCTTTTTCAAATCCTTGGTGCATGTTGTCATCTCTTTGAATTTTAATAAGCAGCAGCTCACAAGAACGTTCAGGCGTGTTTTATGTTTGTAATCAGGGTGTAATTTTCTTGGTTTGGGAGTAGGGCTACACAGGAAAGCAGGAAGATGCCAGGTGGCAGTTGAGCACAAGCAGCACGAGTGAAGTGTGAGCATCCAGGTGGCACACCCTGCAGGGCTCCAAGTGTGTCTTCTTGATTTCAGCACATCCTGCTTCCCACTATTTATCTTTACCACTGCTGCTACTCATATCTGTGCTGTGCAGGCTGTTCAGATGCAAACCTTTGTTTGTAACTTACTCACTGTATTCTTCACGAGGTGTCATTACTGCTCTCAAACACGATATTGGTGCTATTCACAACTGAGCATGTCAGCTTTGTCTTTTTCCAGCTGTAGAACTGGCTGGCACTGTGAAGAAAATGTGTTTGAGATAGGGAGGAATGTTGTAAGGAACTGGATAATGAACTCCAAGTCTTGACATTATTGCTGACTGGACCTGAGATGAATAAGTTTCAGGTCAAAAGCCATCTGTCTGTCATTACAGAGAAGGGGGTAGTGAAGTGCTTACCAGGTGCCCACCAAAGCTGCTTTATCACTCCACAGCTGCACAGGGGAGAGAAAACACAACAGAAGGCTAAAGAGTTTGGATAAGGACAGGGAAAGATCACTCACCAGTTACCACCACAGGCAGAACAGACTCAACTTGGGGAAATTAGTTTAATTTATTACAAATCAAATCAGAGTGGGGTAATGAGAAATACAAGCAAATCTTAAAAATACCTTCCTGCAACACATCCTTTCTTCCTGGACTTAACTTTATTCCTGATTCCCTACCTCCTTCCCCTGGTGGTACAGGAGGATGGGGAATGGGCATTGTGGTCAGTTCATCACACACTGGTTTTACCACAGCTTCCTGCTCCAAGGAAGAACTACTTCCCCTGCTCCAATGTCATGTCCCTTCCACAGGAGACAGTCCTCCATGAGCTTCTCCAGTGTGATTCCTTCCCATGGGCTGTCACAAAGTGCGCGAGCACGGCTGGAGCTGGATACTGCTGTTTGGTTGTTGTTGCCACTTTGGTTTGTGCTGCCAGATAATAGTTGATGGGAGTGTGGTACTTACTGCATTGCTTTTCTGTCAACCCACGCACAGTGGGTTGGTAACTTACCACTGCAAATTCTCAAATACTACATTCAGACCTAACTCTCATGGGACTGTCTTACCAAAAGTTAAAAACAGAAGCTGACCCTGAATATCGTTCTGTTCCTGAATGAATGATAAGTCAAAATCCTTCGTCTTTCAGACTAAGGTTTTTTAATTGATGATGCCTCCATAACTTACTGCAAAAAATCGCTGCCTAGAGGCTGTTTTTCACCGAAAGTGAAGCTGATAGTTGACTTTGCCCTCAGTGACTGTGTTAATATCATGCAAGCAGCCTTTAGATGTCATATGAACAGTGCTATTTTGGAATGGGTGATGAAGTGCTTTAAACATTGTAAAACTTTCCCTTATTTTCTTTGCAAATTCATCTCTCATTCATTTGCACATACCACAGTCATTTCTCTAACAAATGAAGCATAAACATGTGCTGCATTCAGTGCATAACTCTGGCTTTGTGTGCAACCAGTTCAAAGTGAGGTGGGGCCCATAGGAGGAAATAGGAAATATGACTATAAATAAATTACTGTAGTCTTTAATACTTCAACTAACAAAATCATTACATTTTTTTGAAATGGTATTTTCTGTGCTTCTCTGCATCATAGTGGATACTTGGTCATCCTTAATTTGCCACAGTTGAATCTGTAATTTCCAAATTCATAGTGTAAAAATGGACTGGTGTCAGTAGCACCCATTGTTTTCTATTCATCTGGTGATATAAGAGAATTAATTTGCTAAGGCAGAAAATTAGTTGTAAATAACTGTTTTGCCTGTATAGGTAGCCACCTGTTAAAATGGCTCCATATTAAAAGAAGCACTGCAGCTTTTGCTTTGGGAAGGAGCATTTAGCCAAAACCACACTTAGGGTTTAGTAAAAGGAACAAATGTTTATATCTCAGAGGACAAGGTCCTCACTTGGTCAAGAATCTTGCAACATAGACTTCACAGTCAGTAGTCCAAAGAAAGTTAATTTGAGCTTCTTATCTGACTCACAACCAAGAGGATACAGCCCAAGGCTTAATTGATTGACAGGACACATTAGGATGACCAGAAAATATGCTGGAGATGCAGTTCTCTGCTGTAAGAGAGTGTCACAGAAATGTGTTGGAGCTGTTTGGAAAGGTGACAGAAAAGGAAGAGCTGGAGCTCAGGACGTTCTCCTGCATGTGTATATATGGCAGACTTTTCCATTAAATTGTAGTGCCACCAAGTTTTCACAGATGTCAGAGGGGTGGACAGCCCATTGAGAGGTGTCAGAGCTAAGATACCAGTAAGTGCTCATATCTTCATGCAGCAGCTCGTTCTGTGTCCTGGAAGCTTGAACAGAAACTGAGCAGATCCAGGGAAAACATCTTGATGTAGGCCATCTAACCATAAGAGTCATGTTAAAAATGGGAGATCTTGTTGTCCTCGTCACCTTGTCTTTACATCCTGTCATCACATACTCCTGTCTATTTCCTTGTTTCTGTTCTCATGCTCATTGAATCCTTCATGAACTAATTTAGTTTAGTAGTTCAGGTAAAACAACCAGGAGGGAGTGACGTCTGTTCAGCTCCTAAGTTTGGGTTAGCTGCCAGGAGATCCTGGTGGTCACCACAGCTGGTGTGCAGCCAGTGTGCTGCTATCACACTGACACATGGAAGGAAACAGGGCGGGAAGGCTGGAAGTGAGCCTTTGCATCAGCTCAGGGGCTCCTACAGCACCTTCTCAACTGTAGAGACATTCCCCCACCCCGTGAGACAGCAGAATTCGGCATGAGGACAAGGCTGGGGTGTTTCAGCTGTGGGGTGAAGTGCCATGGTTTCCTGAACCCAGCTAGGGGTTCTTCTCTGTGACTTGCCTCTAATGTCCCTCTTCATGGAGCTGTGAATTCCTGTGCAGAGCTGTGGAAGCTGTAGCATGGTCTTCTGTAACTGTTTACAGTTTTCACCTGCCTCCCTCTTGATTTTGTTGCTTTACTTACTAATCCTGAAGGCAGGTGATCTTAATGGTAAGCCAATGTGTTAAATTAGTTGTAGAGGGGAGTTGAAGCTGAACTAATTTATGCCTGCTGAGGGACATGGTGGAAGAATTTTAAAGTTATAAAAGAAAATAAGCTTTTTTGATTGCTGTTTAAGGTATCTAGTATTTCAGCAGTAGGTACTCTTAGTAGTGTTTGTTGTAGAAATTTACTTGCCTCTTATGCTTAGAACTTGCGTGCTTGATTAATTAAAGCATGGTTTGAATTGGATTCTGAAATGACAATGTTGTTAATTCTATGGATTTTCGTAATGGATGAATATTATGAATGTTGACTGGACAGAAAACCTCTGAACAGACAAACTGTAATTGTATGAACACTACTGCCTTCCTTTAAAATCACTGTAATTAGGAGAATGTCTTACATGATGAACTGTTAAAATGTCTTGCAGGTGGATTCACCAATGAACTTGAGAAACCCACATGATTTGGTAATACTAATGAGACAAGAAACAACGGTTAACTACCTCAAAGAACTGGAGGTAAAGTGTAACATTTAAGTACTGACTAATTTTTGAATTTTTTTTCCCGTAGATTTATGGTGCTGGTTTTAGATGGGGAAAATAATTTATTATTGGCAAAGTTCTCCTTCAATGAAAGAATGAAAAATTTTTCAGATCTCAAGAATTTTTTGCATCAAGTCTGCCTAACTGGTCTTCAGTTATATCATTCCCTGTTGTTAGCCATAAATTCTACCATTTTTATGTAAAGTCACTGGATTCTGTTGTACTGCATTTCAGAATAACTTAGGGCAAATCACCTATTTTTCTTCAAGCCCATTTATTATTGAGAAAGGGTCTGAGACCATCCTTTTGTGAAGGGCTTTAACGGTCTTTAAACTGATAAACTGAAGTTTAAATGTAATAGGGGTTAGGTAAGCAAACAGCTCACAGTCCTTCTGGCCACACACTCCTTTCTTGTGCCAGCTTTGGTTTTATCAGATTAGGATAACTAAGTGGAAAGCTAGATGAGCACCAGAGGTAGCTTTAGGTGAATGGGAGAAGTGGAAGAAAGAAAAATAAACAGGAATGCCCCTTGTGTGACTGTATTGAGTCTGTCTTTCTCATCAGGGTATACACTTTTTTTGTGGCAACGGTCATTTTAGTTATGGATAGAATGATACTTGTATGCTTTTGGGGGAAAGGGTTGTGGAAGTTACTAGTGTCCAACTTGTGGTATACAAATGATTTTCAGCAGAAGTTACCTATTGTAAGTTCTTGCCCAAGCTCCTTCTAGTGTATGTATTTGTATTGTTTCACAATAGCATGTAATCAAATATGTATGGCTTTAATGAAAAATGCAGGGTTTTCTTCTCGTTTCACATGTACTCATGTAGAGTACTTTTCACATATACTCATGTTCAGTTGTACTTAGCATACTGAATGGTTAGGATGATGATGATGATGATTTGTTTGCAATATCTCATATTATTTCCACAAGGTCTAAGAGTGGAAGGGTCCGAATATGAAAAATGTGACATACTTTTAGCAACTGTTTTTTGTTTTTCTAAACGGCCTGCCATGGATTTGGAATGTTACTAGCCCACTTTTTAGGCACAACAGGAAAAATAAGGGCTCATTCAAGTTGTATTATCTCAAATGAAAGTACTTATATGCCATTCAAATCCAAAAATGTCCTACAGGTGTTACAAAAGATGTAAAAATATTCCCAAAATGTAATGAGAAATTTTTAGATTTTTTTTCAAACTAACTTTTTTTAAGGATAAAGTTGGACTGTTGAATCATAGCAACTGTAGAGTTTGCTTTCATCAGTATATATTCTTCTGTTTCCTTTTTTTTTTCCCTACAGAAACAGTTAGTTGCTCAAAAGATTCATATAGAGGAAAATGAGGACAGAGATACAGGGCTGGAACAAAGGCATAATAAAGAAGATCCAGACTGCATTAAAGCAAAAGTGCCCCTGGGGGACCTAGATCTGTACGATGGCACATACATCACCTTGGAGAGCAAAGATATCCGGTAATGAGTTGATTTATATTCTTAAATTTTTGCTGAATGAGAAAAGAAATCAACAGTATCTCTAAATACAAGTAAAAAATTACTAACACTGACTTTTTTTAAATGACAGTTGTTTTATTTTGTGTTACTGTGGAATTAAATTGAAACAACATCTGCCACTAGTTGTGTACAGGTACAACACAGAAGTGCTATTTACCCCGAGCTGTTTAGCCCTACCCTGAAACATCTCCTTTCTGTTCCCTGTTCTACCACTGTTACTCTGTACTGATATGACCAGACATGTGAATTAAAGTGAAATATATCATGTAGAAGGGGGGTTTAATACGTTTGAGTGTGCTTTCAGTGTTTTGAGCTAGATATTTATTTTAGTGGAAACTGTCTTGGCTTAAATTTGAATGAAATTCCGTTGATTACTGAGCTGTTGAACCTTCTGGTCATATTTTGTCCTCTGTGTTTAGGAAGTAAAGGATGAGCAGACAGTGTACTTGACATTCAGCTTCATTGGTAATTCATTGTCAGGAATGACTGTTTTGTTTTAGTGGTTTAATTTTTTTATTATAATTGCTTGAGTACTTGGAAGTGGGAAAAGATCCAATTTGTCCTCATATGCCTTCATTTGGACTTCTCATCAGCCATATTTGGGATTGGTTTGTTTGTTTCAGTTGAAGAGTTTGCATGCATTGCCATTTGCCTGGCAGATAGATCATTAATCATTGTAGTGATGCACTAGGTTGATGCTGATACATTTTGGAGGCTACCCAAATGTTGATATTTCCTCTAAAGCAGACAAATTTATTTACTTTATCCTATAGTCGTGACAACCTGATACAACTGAAATCTGGGAAGACAGCAGAAATGGTCTAATGTGCCCGAAGAGGGAATTTTTATAATGATTAAATCAGAGTACTCTCTCTGTCAGCTACAATACTGTCTCTTATGAACCTCAGCAGTATTTTAATCTGTAGTTTGCTGTGTTCTGTTATTACATCCTCAGCCCTGAAGACTATATAGACACAAAGTCCCCAGTGCCTCCAGACCTGCAGCAGCCAGACTGTACAAAAGTTCTAGATCTTCCATACAGTATTCATGCTTTTCAGCACTTAAGGGTAAGTGAGCAAATGCAAGTGAGTATTTTTCCCAATTAGGAAGAGGAATAGAAAACTCCTACTGGCAGTTCTCACTGAAGGTTGCAAGGTATTGTAATCTGTCAAGACTGTTTCACACTTTTTTAAAACTACTATTGTGCCCTGATTAGAGTACCTGCTTGTCAGAGGTTATGCTTGTTCCATCAGGTGTACAGTTTCTCTTTTGTTATTTTTGCCCTATTTTAGAGGACATTTTTAGGAAAATGGGGTATTTTGCTTTCATAGCACGTTTCATTAGCAAATTGGTAGCTTCCATAGGATTGTCTCAGTTGAAATTTGGAGAGTGCTGAACAGGGTCATTAAAAATGTATGAAGATTCAGGATCAGAAAATTGCTTGCAGGTTTGTCAGTAGCTCCTAACATACCTGTCTGATTGGTATCTGAAAGCCAAGCCCAAACTCAGAGGATGAGATAATTGTTCCCTACTAGTACAAAGTTCAGCTGCTTTAGAAAAGTTACAGTGGGAGAGCAGTAGGAAAACTGGTTTTGTCAACAGCATTACATGAGCAAATTTTCTAATGCAAATGCAGCTTTACTGCTTGTATCTTGATATTTATTTTATTGTAAGTATTTTCATAAAAAAATAAAGATTTTCTTAGAGCTAAACACTAAATGAAGTTTTTTTAGGTCTGTTCCTGGGACTGGATGGATTTTTGAAAGAAGTAGGTTTCTTCTTGGAGAAGGAAGAAAGAGAAGAGATACAGGGATACTTCCATTGTGTGCATGTAACCTGACAACCATGACTTAAGTGCTTCAGTGGTTGTTAGTGAAATGAGTAGCTGCCACATACACAGTGCTACGAGAAGTATTTCCCCTGTAGCGCTCACAAGCAGAGGCTGGTTTTGGCTGCTTCTAATTTTTTCCTATCTGTAATAAAACAACGTTATTGTCGGTCAGAGGTGAAATTGTTCTATCAGTTCCTGGAGATCTTGAAAGGATGATAAGATTGTAAAATAACCAAGCCATACGTTTTCCTGGGAGTCATGCTTTTGTTTGTATTTCTCTACTCTTAAAGTGTCAGCAAATACCTATATTTAGTTTTTATTTTAGGGTGTCCAAGAAAGGGTTAATCTTTCTGCACCCCTGTTACCTAAAGAAGATCCAATCTTCACATACTTATCACGGAGGTTGGGAAGAAGTATAGAGGAAATAGGTCACCGTATTTATGATGGGCTCATGAAGGTAAGAAACTGTGATCTTGCTGGATGCACAAAAAGGAGTGCTGGAAAGGTCTCAGAAGATTAGATACACTTCATACAGGCAATCAGATCCAGTACTAGTTTTGCACTTGTATTTTTGGTTTACAGTTCAATTTCAAAAGGCAAATTAGGACCATTTTCTGCTAGGCAAGCAGAGGTAGAAGACATCAGCAAAGCCAGTAAATAGATGCTTACTGTCATCTTTAATGACTTTAATGTAGTTATGTTGTCTGGCAAGCTACATTCATTGCTTTGTCAAGGTAGTAAGAGTTTGTAAACCAAAAATACAAGTATTTTAAGAGCAAAGAAGAAACAGCAGTACTGAAGTGTGTATGTTTTTGTTAGTCTTCCTGCAAAATCTAGGAACCCTTATTGAACTCCAGCTAAGCTGATAATGCTTAAACTACTGTCACCTCTCATTTCACTTCATTTTTTATTTTTACTTACCTCAAATGCAGAAATTCTCTTTCTTTAATACACTAACGTACTAGTTCAGTGTTCCTAAACATTGACAACTGTTGCCAAATGGCAGCTTACCAGTGGAAGAGGATAGCTTAGAGCAGCTGAACACCAACTTTGGTGCTCAGCGTTTCATCCTATAGTAATTAAAGCCCTGATTAACCTTTTAGTTCATGTTTTACTAGTTAGTAGAGTACATGTGTTTTTCTTTACTGCAGAACTCTTCTTCCTGGGTACTCTATAACATGGCTTCTTTTTACTGGCGAATAAAGAATGAGCCATACCAAGTAGTAGAATGTGCCATGCGTGCCCTTCATTTTTCTTCAAGGTAAGTATTGCCAGTAAGGATTTCTTCTCAGATTGCTTCTCTAGTTATTCTAACTAGAAAACAGCTTTTGGTCTCTAAGACGGTATCCTAAGGAGTAATCCATGTTACTTGTTCTCGGTCTCTGTGTGCTATACTGGGCATATAAATGGTTGAGATATTTTTCTAGCAAGTGATATATTTTAATATGTGACTGGCAAATTAATGTATCCCACTGCATGATTATTGCACAATCTGACCTTCCTTTAATGTTAGTTTTTAATTTTTTTTTCCTTTTTATTTTCTTTTATTCTTTTAGGCAAAATAAAGACATTGCACTGGTAAATTTGGCAAATATTTTGCACCGGGCTCACTTCTCTGCAGATGCAGCTATTGTGGTTCATGCAGCTCTGGATTACAGTGACTTCTTTACCAGCTATTACACTTTAGGAAATATATACGCAGTAAATACAATCTTTATTTTCCAAGACTTGAATAAAATTAAATAATATTTAATCTTTTGGAATTGAGTTGTAATGCTTTACTCTTTTACAGTGTATCTTGTGCTCCACATGCATCTCATGCTTAATGCTTAAGATTCTGACAAGATACTTTTATTCAAAAGTCTTTCTTTTAGCAAAGGTGCTTTTATCTGCACCTGGAAATAAATTCCAGTAAAATTCTTCTGCAGCCTTGCTTTAATAGATATAGTAGCGTGAGTGTCAGAAATGACAGGCTGCTTGTTACCATAAATTAAAATTTAAGTTAATGACTTATTTGAAAACTGAGTCTTTTTTATTAAATGTTACTGCTAATTCTCTCTCTTGGTCATTCTCTAGATGCTTGGAGAGTACAACCACTCAGTCCTGTGTTATGATCATGCTCTACAGGCCAAACCAGGGTTTGAGCAAGCTGTAAAAAGGAAGCATGCTGTCCTATGTCAGCAAAAACTTGAGCAAAAATTGGAAGCCCAGCATAGGTAACTAGAGTATCCCCATGGCAATGCATACAATTGAACTTCTGTAGTTCTGTTGCAGCAATTATTTACATTTCAAGAAGAAGAATGGTTTTAAAATTTCTATATTTCTTTGATTATGCAATAGAATTAAGCATAAGAATATTTTAAGAAGCCTGCAGTTGAAAATGTGCAACAGTGTAGGAAAAGCTGATATTCTAGAAAGCATTCAAAGTAAATCTTTTCTATTTAATTTTCAAGATCACTCCAGCGAACGTTAAATGAATTAAAGGAATATCAGAAGCAGCATGACCATTACCTTAGGCAGCAAGATGTTTTAGACAAGTACAAGCTCATCCAGGAGGAACAAATCTTGAGGAACATCATTCACGAGACACAGATGGCAAAAGAAGCTCAATTAGGTACAGCTTTTTAGTGTTCATGCTCATTAAAGCAATGAAATACTGCACATACTCAGATAAATATATATCTTAACATTTATATAAGGATATAACTTCTTTATATATTAATATGGCCCTGAGTGGCTCTTGTGTTTTGCTTATTAAAACAAGAGATTGCAGTATGTTCTTGAGCAGAGAATCTTTTTGAGTCTTTCAAAGTTGGAGTTTCCTCTGGGCTGATGAAGTAAATAAAAAAGATTGACCAAACTGGGGGCAGAGAGCTTGACTGTGTGCTGTCTTTATCTCCTCAGAAACCACACTTCTCCAGTGTAAAAACATATTTTGTGCTCTACAGGGAACCATCAGATTTGCAGATTGGGCAACCAGCAGCATAGCTTGCACTGTCAGTGGGATCAGCCTGTTCGTTATCACCGCGGAGACATTTTTGAAAATGTGGAATATGTTCAGGTTTGTCTGTAAATTGATTACCATGCTTAAAGTTACATCCCATTTGCTTTGTTAGCAAAATAGTTTCAATTTTTTCAGGTTTGACCAAAGGGCACCATTTTGGGTGTGGTAATTATAGTGAGAAATCACTTAGTCTCTTTCTTTTCCAGAGGGTAAAGTATTTTAATGCTAGTTCCTTCTGCTATTAATATAAGTTGAGATTGACTGTGAACTGTAGAAATACAGAGGGTTTATTGTAAAAGGCTTTGTTTGACCTAAAAAAGACAATTACTTCAATTCAAAAACTTCATTTTAGTCCAAAGCTTAGTTTCCTATGATTGCACCAAGGAGATTTGATACAAGAGTACTAAGAAGTTTTGGAAGCAAGGTGTATACTGATACTGAAAATGCAGAATGACAGCAACCTAAGCAACACTTCTGCTGTGTTAGAATTACAGATAAGGATTATGATTTCAGTCATTTTGCAATGTGTTCTATGTTCGGAAGTTTCCCCTTAACTAGTTTAAGAAATAGGAATAATTATTTTTAATTTTGCTGTTGTCTTCTTGATTGTTTTTCGTATTATAGTAATTATTAACTCAGATTATTGAGATAATTCTGAAAGCCATGAGTCTTCGTAATTCTGACTTGCTGTCGAGCTGTGCAGTGTAGATTAGTAGATTTTATTTGTGGTCTGTTAGCAATGTTTGCTTGGTGCCTTTTAGCATGTTTTCCTTGATTTGCATTTGTGTTTTCATTGTTGACTAATTTACAACATGAATGTTACTCTTGCATGGTATAAGTGGATCAACAGGCCTAAATTCCTTTTTTTTTCTGCTTCCCACAGTTAAGCTCATCAGTGAGGCTTCACTACATAAGTGGTGGGGGGGAATAATATGGAGAAATTTAACAAGGAATGTACCATCTCCTTTACTAAATTTTGTCTTTCTGTTGTTTCTAGTTTGGTGAAGACTCTTCAACTTCTAGTATGACATCCCTGAATTTGGATCTTCACGCAAACCAAAGTGTTCACAGCCAGTCCTTGCAGTCTTCCCCTGTGGCTCGTTCTGTCGTTTCAGTGTGGAATGTGGAATCCAACAGAGTGAGTGAAGACGATGAGCTTTGCCCTTTCAAAGAGGAGGGGTGAAAGTGAATCCTGTTCTTGTTTATGTGAAACTTCTTAGCATTTGGGCTACAGTTTTGATGTGTAGCAGTGCTGCAGAATGTAGTGTTCTGAATTTCTTCAACATTCAAGCATCTCTCTAGTTTCTCTGTAATAGTTTCCCATCCTTTGAAACTACTACAGCACAGAGGGAGTTATTCTGATGTAAACATCTGTTGGAAGCAAAGCTGAGTAAAGATAGAAATTTCAACTGCTGATGTTAAAAAAAAAGATGAAAAAATAATAGTTTTAAAGATCTGTTTGTTTTTTTTCTTCAGACTATCCCTTTAATGTACCTTTTATTACCTTGTTCATTAGAATATTAAAAATGTTGAGAAAATAATAAAAAATCATTCCTTTCCCCCTTAGGACAAACAGCACATTCTTTGGCCTCAGCGATCAGAGTGCATGAAATCTTTTCCCAAAATTCCTGACCCAGAAGAACTGCCAACTTACTTCTTGCCTCCAGAAAACAGGGGATTCAGGCAAGTGTTGATTTTTAAAAGCTGTATTTGTAAATCTTCACAGTAATGCCTTAATGAGTATTTTCTTTCTGGAGAGGCTGGATGCATTTAGTAATCAACAGCAGAGAGGTGTTCAAACCTCTCTCTTTGGCCTTTCCACAGAAGGAAGGCATTTTCCTTGATTGATGTCTTTGCTGTAACTGTAACAGCCAGATCCAATTTCATGGTGGTTCTTCCCTGACTGTTAGAACAAGGTGAACACGTAAAATACAGACAGAATGAGAATTTAAGCACAAGTCTGAATGCCCTGTGGAGTAACAAAAAAAAAAAAAAACCTTGAGAGAGAGAATAAGGTGAGCATGTATTTAATAACTGCAGTTAACTGTTGTACATTACATACATCCTCTTAGCTTTAGTTGTGATAACAGACAGTGATGAAGACCAGAAAATACTAGAAAAGGATTAGGAGTGGAGAACTCCAGCTTGTTTATTTGGGACAGAGGTGGAAAATCAGCTTAGTTGTGGAAGAGTCAGTAATATTTGTTATTATACAGGATAGAATAAATGTGTCTATACTCCAATAGCTAACTTACATAGATCAATGCAGTGTTATAAAACTCTAGTCTCTTAAATTAT
This sequence comes from Grantiella picta, assembly GCA_013397955.1. NCBI lineage: Eukaryota > Metazoa > Chordata > Aves > Passeriformes > Meliphagidae > Grantiella > Grantiella picta. The sequence continues at coordinate 824,949 of VZRM01005554.1, forward strand.
AATAGTGGTATTAAAAAGCTGTTATCTTCTACCTAGTCAGTATAATACTAGTATTGATCTTGTGTTAAAGGTTCCCATCCACAAACATCCTGCAGCTTCCTTTGGAAAAGAGCAGTGTTCACCTTAGAATGTTCTTTTTACATTATTTGGCTACCTCTTGATGTTTTTGAAATCAAATTTTAGTGTAAAAAGCTTCAACTCTTCTTTGTCACATATCTGTTTAGTCCTAAACTTCATAGAATCCTTATTAGTATAATACAAGAACCTTCTGTTTGTTATCTCTACTGCACTGTTCATTCTTCTTGTTATTCTGTGCTTGAAAATGGAAAATAAAGACCTTGTAAATTACTTTACAAGGGAAGGGTGATCCTTGGGTTTTTCATGTTTGCAGCTCATGTCTCATGTCAATCTACAGCATGAGGTTTAGCAGATTCTTGTATTTATCCATTATGACATGCAGCAGATGCTGTTAATTTGTCTTGGTTCTCCTTATTGTTAGAATCCAGCCAATACTGAATATCCCAAGAGATACTGTTGAGCATGAAGAAGCACAGGCACCAGATTGTTCTTCCATTACTGATGCTCGTAACAACGAATCTCTAAACATACTGGTCAAGGAACTAGACACTAATTTAGATTTGAAAATCAGAATGCTGGACGATCGAGCAAGACAAGTAAGAGATGTTTTCTTGTTGATTTTCTTCTGGCTTAAAATTCTCCTCTTTATTGCCTTAATGTTACTCAGATCATGAAAGATTCTGATATTTAAAAGAAATCAATACTTCAAAAAACGTGGGCAAGTTCTTTCTAGTAGGAATGGAGAAAGGGTTAACTTGTCTGACTTCTTTCAGAAGCTGACTAAAAGCACCCAAAATGGGAAATTTAATTTACTCTTTGAAACCACATCTTTCTTTTAAATCTAACAGACATGTGATATGATTCATCTTCTTGGGGTTTCCAAGAGCTACTGCATTCTACCAAGCTGGTAACTTAAGGCTGCTATGAGTCCTTCATACTGTGTTCTGTATATTGGTTGCTTTAAGTGTTATGTGTTCACATTCTCTTTTTAGTACAATGTCTTTACCTTCTCTTTGCTAAAGAGGAGATTTAAGGAAGCAAGCGTTGAATGGCCCATGTAGATCTTGACTGTAAAATCTATTCAGTTGTTTGGGGAGAAAAAAACAAATCTTTGTGTTCCAGGTTTTGCATTCTCGTATCAACAATGAAACTATTACGCTCACGAAGATAGGAGTATTTCTAGATCATGCCATGAAAAAGGTATGTCAGTCTATCACGAGATGAATTCAGATTTCTTACTTGAGATTTGTTTTTATACTTCTAAAGTGTCAGTCAGTGACACACTAGAAATAAGTTTATTTGCTGCCTTAAATGAGATGAAGCTAACTTAAAAATCCATGTTTACTAGTAAAGCAGAAACATATAGAGAAGTACCTAATTTAGCTTAATGTGGACCAAACAGCTCTATAGTTGCTTGTTCATGTTGCAAGGACACGGAGCAGCAATAAATTATCTAATTCTGGCAGCCGATTGCTTAATTGAGAGAAGTACCTTGGAACTACTCCTCCGTCTGCCACCCCTTCCTGCCTTGTGCTTTTCCTCCTCCTTCCCACCACCCTGCTTTTCCCCCTACTCTCCCTCCAAGGAAACCAACCCTCTGTCAATCTTCTGTCAGGATAATTAGTACTCTGGGGCAAAGAATATACCTCTGTATAAAACCCTGTGGAATGCCACCTCCATCTTGCGTGGGGCCTTTGAGAGTCGAATGGCAGGAAGCATTGAGAGAGATGTTGACTCTTTTTGACATGTCAAGCTGATATTTCTCAATTTAACTTTCTTGTAGAAGTTGTGTCAAGGTATTATATGTAGGTACTTTTTTTAGTCTACAGTCAGTATCATTTACTATGTGCATCTGTCTTAACCAGAAGAAAAATTAGCAGTAGGAGTTGATTCCTATTATTATGTTGTTCAGAACAGTCCTATACATGTCTAATGTCTTGCTGTGCAGTGCATGAGTATTTTGGTTTAACTGTAGTATTCTGTCATTGTCATGCTAAAAGCCTGAACTTCCAGGTCTGCTGGTGTAAGAACAGTGTTGTGTCATACCTGTTCTGCTCATGCTAAACTACTTAGAGCAGGAATGCCACAGTTAGTATCTTTGTATTGGGAAAGGCAAAATGCTTATAACTAGCTGAGGATTTAGTTAGAGATATCGTTGAGACCTGTGTGTGGAGACTAATTCAGTGACGAGTTTGGAATGAAGAACATGCGAGTAATGTTATGTATGTGCATTGCAAAACAGGGGTCATAAATACTCTTAAAATTACACATTATGTAGGGTACTCCAAACAGAGAGTAATACATCACGTTGATATCTTCCAGTTCATCCAGAACTGTAGTTAGAACCCTTTTGTGTGAAGGGGTTTTTTAAAACCTGAAACAAAAATTCCCTTACTGACTAACTCAACAGAGTATTACTGTTTTGCTTTCTTAATCCTTGCTGCATGTTTCCTACTCAGGCATGCATTTGGACTTCAGACATGTAGGTGGGACTGGACAGCCATCCAGTTGTTGCTTTTATACTGTAAACATTTCACAGAATTTGGTAACACAGGATGATGAAAACATTAAAAACCAAAACATGTTCCTGAATAATTTCAAAGTGCATCTGAAAGTGGATGTTTTATCTACCTCTGTCAACCTGTCAGTATTTTTAAATTTTGCTGTTTTTCCTCTAGGGCGAGTGCTTGTTTTTGCTGTTATAGGTGAAGGAGGAGGAAGGAACATTCAAGGTGTATTTGACACTTCCTCCGTTCTTCCACCTGCCCTTACTTATTGCTTAGTATTTTATAATCTTTAAACAGTATCTAGTGCATGCCAGTTGTCAACTTGCATAAGATGAATAGGTAACTAAATCTAAGAAAAAGACTCTGAAACCTTAATTTTACAGGGAAGGGTAATGTTGGACACAGGACCTGGAAGCACATCTAACTATAATTTAATAGCTGCCTGACTTTCAAATTCTAGCGTTTTACGTAGATCTGTGTTTGTATAATTTTAAGACTCTGAAGTGGCTCACAAGCATTGCTTCCTGTAGTGAACTAACCATTATCATTTGTATATTTTAAGGGATTTTGTGGTCAGGATACAAAGCATTCATAAGTGTGAGCAATAGCTGCTACTAAATTACAGTTCATCCTGTAAATCATGTCCATTTGAGTAAAATGGAGCAGACTGAATTATCTGCTAATAGCCACAGCAAATTGTATCTAGTTAACAATGTCGTATGCAAGGGTGAGTTCTGGTTGCTTATTAAAGAGCAGGCATTTCTGTCTTCCTGAGACACCTCTTGGTGGGTGTTTTATCCTTTTCCTTGACTCTCCTATAGCCAGAAGATCCTCTATGGCTTGTGCTTAATGAAGCTGGATTGTACTGGCGTGCAGTTGGAAATAGCACCTTTGCTATCACCTGTTTGCAAAAAGCATATAATTTGGCTCCACATGAGTATCAGGACATCCCTCTGGTCAATCTTGCTAATCTCTTGTTTCGTTATGGTCTTCATTCGGATTCCAGCAGACTCCTGCTGAAGGCTTTGGCCATCAATGCCTCCGAGGTAAGATGATGGGGTTTGTGTTTGTTCAGCAGTGAATGTGTTTTCCCTCATTATTTTCTAAATACATGTTACTTGCTTACCTGTACATCCAGTTCATCGTCCAGCTCGTGATTTGCAACAGATGTTAATTTTCATACAAATTCTTGACTGCACTGAGGTGATGCTGATTGTTGAGAGTGTAAACATCTAGAGAAGTTCTTGTGAATCAGTGGTAGACTTTTAGCTTCCCAAAAACCTGTATTATCAGCAGTGCCTCCAAGGAACTTAATCCTGGTGTTTGGCAACATTTTTATCTGAAACAGATCTGTCATGCTGTCAGCATTGTATCTTGATTCTCAAAACCCTTAAAGTAGCATGTTTCTTAAAACCCTTAAAGTAGCAAGATCTTCAACACAGATGTATAGACAGCCTTCTGTGACACTTTTTATCTGTACAAGCTGTTTTGAACTACTGGACTGGCTGGGACAGTTGTGAAAAAGAAGGGGTGAGGAAGTGGCATAGCAGGGAACACCTTTTCTCAAGCAGTCAATTTTGGTCTTACATTTGAGACACTTCAGTAAGAAGTTCAAGTGACTCCTTTCCTGTGCTTCTACCTTTCTAGTGAGATTCACAGAGCTTAAACCTGCCAGGCCACCAGTCACCTAGCACATAATAAAGTTAAAAACAGAATAAGCTTATTCAATGTAGCATTCAGAAACAAATTTTCAAGTGTTGGAAAGGAATTTAGCCCATTTGGGTGGCAAGTAAGAGTGCAAAAAGAAAGAACTGTGTTTGAATGATATGCCTTAAGAAGATCACTTGTAAACACAGCCTTTGAGGGGAGGAGCCTAGGAATCATTAGGACCATCCTGTGTGAGTAGGGCTTTTCTTCAAAAATATTAACAAATCTTGCCTCATGACAGTAACACCTGTTTTTTTCAGGTGTCCTCAGTCCTGTAATACCTATTGTACTGAAAAAACTAGCAGGAGGCATTGTACTTTGATGGTATTTCCTGGAATATAATGGAAAGTAAATAAAAAGGAAAATTAATTACAGCTACTAAGAGTAAAAGATGCACTGTATCAGCAAAAGCTGTTTTAAAAAAAAGTCCTGTTGCTCATCTTGCACCATTTTCTGAATGCTGTTTAGTAATAGAAGCTGAGTTGGAAAAAAACCTTAAGCTACTGATCAGTCTTCACATTTTTAGATAATGAATGTGAAAAACTGTTTCAGTGGGGAAAACAGCTGCTGTATTACAACGCTGTAGTCATCATTCTAGCATTGTACTGTTAATTGCAGCTAATTACTTTGTCCAAGTAAAAGACTTCTCAGCAGCCGACAAATGTAATGCTTTACTTCGTGCTGGTATTAAAGTGTTGAGTTGTACCCAGTGAAAAAGGTTTTTATAATCTTTACTTTTCAAAAAAATACGTATTTTAGAGATACTAGCCAAAAGCAGTAGACAAAAATACTGTTCTACAAAGAATAGAAAGGCATAAATGTGTTCTCCTGAGCTAGCATGACATTGGTGTTTATGGTAAGCTAGTTTTGCTAAGGTAAATCTGAACACTCTTGGGAAATGAAATGCACCTGTCCTGCTAGAACACTAGTAATATTTTTAGTTTTTTGCTGACTTTTAATGATTCTGAATTGTCTTTGAGCATTTCAGTTTAGTCCTGATGGTTAGAAGTAAGTATTTAATGCTTCATTTCAGTTTGTGTGTATTTAACAGCTGGTTTTTTATTGTAGAAATATGGAATTCCTAAGACAACCCCATGGCAGAACAGGTTTTGTTTAGCACCAATGCAGCAAGCTGTTAGTTCTCCACTGTAAGAATAGATAGTGCCTGTTTAAGAAGTTTTCTAAATTCTTTCCCACCAAATTTGGGAGGGTGTGACTTGACAAGGGTTTTTCCTAGTTGGCTTCAATCTTGAACAGTGAACATACTTATGCTGCAGTGTGTCACGTTTCTCTTTACAGCCCCTGACTTTCTTGAGCCTAGGAAATGCGTATCTGGCTCAGAACAATATTAGTGGAGCACTGCAGGCCTTCAGACATGCACTGGACTTGACAACCAAGTGCTTGGAGTGTGAAAGCAGCCTGAAGATGATCCGCTGTTTGCAGTTTTATCCTTTTCTGTACAACATCACCTCTTCTGTGTGCAGTGGTAAGCAACTGCTGAAAGATGGACCCCAAGTCAAATAACGTCTGTTTGCCTTGGATGTTGCCTTTTTTTTTCCAAGTATCCACCCTTCTGCCTTACAGTGCTTTCTACCTTTAAGGATCAAGGTTGAGACACTGCTTTTAATGGAAAAGTTACAGTCCATTAAATAATTGCTTGGGGTGACTCCTTACATATCTAGAGGGTTTCCACTGAATGCAAATTACTTCCTGACTGTCAGTAATACCTTAACAGCACCACCAATATCTCTTACTGGTAAATGAGCAGTGCTGGATTCAGTCTTTATGGAAGTGCACATCTACTGCTAGGCTGCTCAACAGCCCCTATGTACATCCCTTCAGACCTTACAGTCAGATAGATTTGTTTGCTTAAAGCTGAAGAATTTGATGAAGAGCAGTTTAGTTTCAATTCATATCCTTTCAAAGTGTGTTCAGTACTTTGGTTGTCATTTTTTAAATTTCAGTCTTTAAAGAATAGACTGTCTTGTGTCAGCATTATATTATTTGGGACCCATGATCACTGCTCTTAACACTCCAAAAATCTATAAAAATTACTTAGAATCCAATCTCTCCTCTAAAAGTATTTTAAAATATTTTCAATAGAATGATTTATTGTCATTAATGCCTACTTATATTAAAAAATAATAGCTTTTGGAGGTGGATTCTTTCATTTTATTCAGTCCCATTGAATGTTTCCAGTACTTTGTCTGTGCTTGAATATGGCTAATATGATACTTAAAAACAATCTTGAGGACGATTTATTAGTACCTTTTCTAATCCCTTCTCTCTCAAATTGTTACTAAGGTCTCTTTCCATGTAATATTTTAAAGTGTAAACCTCACCAGAGAAATGCTTCTGATTTTTAGCATTGCAAGACTTCCTCTGAGAGTTGGGGTTTTTTGTTTTTTTTTTTTTCTAATTCGCCCTCTAGTGAAAAGACATGGAGAAACTTCCTCTTATTTAGCATCTAGACTTGTGCTGTCTAAACACAGACTAGAGGCTAGTACTAGTTACCTAGTACAATATGGATGATGCAATCATCGGTGAAATTCCAGGACTATGCCTTTAGAATAATACTACTTTTTATGGCCTTATGCATTTTGTTGGGATTGAGAGCCCATCAGTTGTGCAGAGAAATGAATGCTGTTTGGTTAAGTGGACTGTAGTGAGTGGTGTAGCAGCCCAGCTCATGGGTCTCTTGCTGATGTCCATAATGTCAACTCCTATGCTGGTACCTCACAATGAATCTCTTAACTTCAGATTGCCCCCCTTTTAAAAATCCTACTAGATAATGTAAGCAGTAGTGGAACTTGCACATTTCATCATCACAAGAGATACGCTGTTCTAGGAAAAAAAAAAAATTAGTATTTGTTTACTTTAAATTAAGATCTTCTTTAAAAGGTCTGTAACTCCCAATGTTAAAGTTATTCCAGTCAAGCTTTAGTCATAGCTTCCTTATTTTGAAATTAGGCAGAAAGCAATTTAAAAGTAGATTCACAGAACAGAAACAGTGACAAGCAACGGTTGTATCTGAACTCCAAAGTTATCTTTGACATCTTTTGTTTTATATGCTTTTCTTCATTAAACTTGTCATGATGTAGTTTGGTTGATTCTTGGCTTGTGCTTGCATTGGTTCCTCATCTGGGATGTTCATTTTGAGGTCAGCTGTTACAGCATATGCTGTTTAGGAAGTTTGTGTTTCTTGAATGTGAGGGGAAAACCCATATCAAAAGTGCCGATGAGAAAAGTGTTATCTTTGCCTGGTTTTACTAGCTTGGCCACAGCTTAGCAAAGTGAGCATGAATATATTCATCTTGGACATTGAGGTTGGGTTTTGTTCATTAAGGAATCTGTGTAGTTGCTAAATCAACAGGGAGCTGAATAGGCCTTGGCATGTTAATTTGCTCATTAAATTTCAATGTCCCATTATTTAAGTAATTTACTCTGTAGTTATATTTTTTGTCTTTTTCTGAGACTCGTCTTAATATTTATTTTGCATTTTTATTTATTTATCCTTTAGATCATCTTTTGTTTTAGTGCAAGCAACCTGAAAATACGAACCTGATAAATAGTGTAAATATTCTTTGTATATTCTTGTGCAGAGTGTAAAATAAATATACTGGTTAATTCAGCCTTGATGGTGATTTGTGGCTTAAGTCAAAACCTCAAAAGTTAAAAATGAACAGGTAGATGTATCTGTCTTACAAAGTTTGGGGAAATATTTTTTCTCCTACGGTAAACTTCAACGACTTGAGAGGAGCCTTGACAAGGCTTCCTGAAAGTGAGGTTAAGTCTCCAAAACCAGAATGATTTCAAGAATGTGTACTCAGACATCACATGTCACACTTAAAAGTGTCCTGAACTGTTGGGAATCTTCTGTTGATCATTCAGTCCAAGGAAAACAGCTGAAAAGAGATCGTTATTGTTCACTTGATGTCATAAAGTCTTCGTATCCTTTGAGATCAATATCTTACGCTGGAAAATTTACCAAGACTTGGAATGTCACGTATTTCTCTGGTTTAATATCTTGTTTTGATAAGCATTCCTTCAGTATTTCAGAAAGTAACAGCAGTAGGCTTCCTGTGCTTTGAGTTGTAGGCCCATGTGGTAGCTGTGTTTTTGCTTCGCCTGTCAAAAGCCTCTGTTCATGAAAACTGAACTAAATAGAGAGACATGGAATTCCTTGCTCTGCTGCCGTGAGCCATCAGCAGAATCCAGCAAATGGTCAGTGGGAATTGTGTGCTAGCATGAGATGGAATATGGGATCAAAAATCTCAATTCATGGTCTGATTTTTGATTACAGTATGTGCTTGGTGTTTATTTCAAATAAGTGAAATAGACATTTTCTCAAGCATGTTGGGACGTTTGCTGTTAGCACAGGACTTTGGAAGTGTGACACACTAACGCTGACTTGTTGGATGCTTTGTTATATGCCTGTCAGTACTTCTGCCTGGTACTCTTTTTTAGTAACTTACCTCTCTGGTCTAGATAGCTGACATTTCCAACCCAAGTCACTTCATGCCCGTGAGAACGAGAATTAGAAATCTCAGACCAACACTTTGCTATTTAACTTTTGCCCCCTCTATTCAAGTTTATATAAACGTTTGTCTTCATTGTAAAAGAATTTCTAAATCTGCAGAGGTTTTTGGTGGGATTTTTTTTTAGGGAGGAAGTGTGGGAAGTGTCCAAAGTTATTCCAACCCTATCACCTGTGACATGTATTTTAGACAGCTGCAGGAGTTCAGTCAGTTGTATCTAACATATATGTTATACAGCAAGAGCCTATGTAGTGCCTTATCCCAAATACCTGAGAAAACAGTTGGAAGACTTCATTCTTCCAGCATTATCCTGTGGTGATCCTTCTAGGGTTGACTTGGCAGTCAAGGGTGTTGCTACATCAACTCTTACCTTACTGGTGAGTCAGTTCCTGAAGTAAGTTAAAAAACTTTGTGTTGCTTGACAACTAACTTCAACAGCCTTGTTTGACACACAACGGGACCAAGAAATGTGTATTAACAAGTGTAAAAAGCTTAATCTGAAAAAGAGGGTCAGCTCTCAGAGGTGCAGAAATGAAGTATTTGGGCTGCTTATTAAGCTAGTAGACAACTGTAGTTTTTGTCTGATACTGAATGGTGCATTGCTGAGGTTTGCCTTGCACACTTTATGGCTTAAAATATTGCAAGTAGTTTTTATTGTGTGTTAAGGTCTGTAGAGGACTGTCCAGCTATGGGATTGTTCCTGTGGCACTTCACTGGCTGATATAAACATGCAGATGTTGCCAAGCCTTATTAGAAAGGTTACAGAATATGAGACCCATATTTTTAGTGGGATGGTCAGCATTGAAACACGCTGATTTGTTAGTTGCTGTTGGATAAGATTTTTCCTTCTATTTGTAAACAGAATTGTTGCCTGGGCAAACAGCAGTCATGTGTACTCATAATATTTTTATCTGACTAAGCATCTGCCTCTGAATCACAGCTCCATTTTGCAGTGAGCTCATGCACTTCACATTCTTTTAGACCAGACCAAAATTCAGAATCTTATTAGTAGACTGATGCTATTCAAAACATGAAGCATGTCTTGTTTCAAGCTTCAAGTTCAAGTCTCGCTGTCTTTCATCCTTGGCAGGATAGTGCTTTTACAAAAGGCTTTGTGCTGCTCTGTGGAAAGTCGAGGGAGTGTGAGTTCATTTTGAGTGTATATACGTGCAATCCAGAAACCTGAATGCTTGTGTGTAGAGGGAGCGTTTGTGAAAGCAAGTCATCCTTGTCCCTCAGAGTTCTGCGATGTGGATCGGCTTTAGGCGTGGCTTTAGTGCCCTCTTGTGGGCACGATGCTCTGTGCCACATGAAATCAAAACTCGTTTATTTTGTCTCTTTCCTCTTAAAATAAAACACGGGAAGGGCATTTCATCTAATAAATGTGTGGGTTTTCCTTTATCCCCCAGCACTTAGGTTCGTACAAGTTAAAGTAAGTTAAAGTTAATAAGCTTAGACCTTTAAGCAAATTGACCTGAAGGGGAGAGGTTGACCTGAAAGGAGAATCTCTGCTTGAAACTAATAGTAAGCTTATGACAGATTAAATAACCTCCTTAAATCGACATCCCAGTTTAAACCTTTGACTCTAGTTTGACAGCTGTCATCACCTCACATCCCTATAGTGATTTGAGATACACAAACATGAAGCAAAAACATCACATAATTTTCTTTACGATAGTGTGTTAAGTCACAGGGATGTGAAATGCTTTACATTTGTAAATGCACCTTCACTTAACTCAGTTATTCCCTACAAGTAATGACTGACTTGATAGTCCCAGCAACGGACTGCTAAATTTTGGTTCCATTTCCTATAGCATGAGGTCCTTTTAGGCATTTTTATCATAGTAATAGTTTCTTCCTTCTCAAGCTGCTGTATCTTGTTCATCCAAGGAATGCTTACCACTTACAGTGTTAACGGTGTAACATTAATGTTAATGGAGTAAACATCCCTTAAGATATTTACTCTTGGAACAAAATGTATTGAGCTTAGCTCAGAATTTAATCTTGTTTTACTTGAAGCAAAAGGCCCGAATATATATCAAATGGGATTCTGAACTGAGCACTCACTTTTGTTTAAAATTTAACTTTTTCTCTCCTTGATTTGCATATTAAAAGGCAGAATTCGTGAACAGTCCTGAACCTTATTGAGAATACTACATATATTAGTACTCTTATTTATCTGATCGTTTGTGACAGGGGTGGGATCTGTGACCATTTGTTCCTCTGCTGCTTTTACTCTCTCTCTTGCCTTATGGTAAAGTTCATCTGTATAAACAGAATAGTCAACACCAGTAGGGTTTTTAAACAATGAGAATTCCGTGAAGCATGTGAACAGCTTGTCAGAGCTCTCTGAAACACATCATGACGATAATTTGCCGTGGTCATTTAGCAGTAGCATAGAGAAAGTGGGTTCAGTATGACACAGTGGCAGTTCTAAAATCATTGTTATCCTTTGAAGTTCAATACCCAATTGCTTATTCGTTCCCCATACATGCACATGAATGCACCCATGTACCTGTTGTTCACCCAGCAAGTTCCACCTGGAATCTGAAAATCAAGCTAGATTCTTTCTCCCTCCAGCTGCCAAGCATCTCTGGCAGTGGAGATCGTACAAAAAGATCTGGTGGGTGCCACACAAGTGGACTCTAGATCACCATATTTGGGCTCTGTAGTGCTACAGGAGTAAGAGAAGGTTGAATTGTGCTTGTGTAGAATGAAAAAATCTTGCAGAATGCAGGCAGGTGGGAGATACGGATAATAAGGACTGCTTTTTGTCCTGGTGGAAGGCAAAACTGCTGGGTAGTGAGGGTGTCAGGAAATGTCAGATGTGCTCCTGACTGGAAGATCTTGGAGAAATCCATGTGAGAATGTACTCTGTGAGAGTAATATGACCCAATTATTTTGTGTTTGTGCAAAATTCTGCATCACTTCCCACTAAGAGAAGAAGCAGTTCCCACCGTCCACTTTTGCAGAAGTAGTCTTAGAATATTAGTGATATGATCTTGAAGATAGTTGATCAGATGCAGGCTTCTTGATAGTTGTCACTCCTTGGAGCCTAATTTATGAACCATATCTTTTCCCTGAGAAGTCTTCATCTAGTGTCTCTTGAGTGGCTGAAGGGAGTTGAATGACTTTGCCCTAATACTGCTGTGCCAAGCTGACTTTAAAACCTCCTTCCTTTCCATGTATTTTTCTTCTCAAAACTATATAAAAGATGTATAGATTGAGATTCTTCAAGATGAAATAATGTAGTACTACGTTAAATGTGGCATTTTTAGCTACACCAGCATCCCAAGGCTGTGTACCCACTGCTCATGCACATTGCTTCCAAGCTGCTGCTTGCTGGAAAGTTGTAAAGAATCTTAAAGGTTTCTGTAAACAATGCGTGCTTCCTTAAGTGTGTCTCTGTTGCTCAAATGTCATTCTCTTCTGCATGTGTTAAATATGCTAATGAGTGAGTTTGTTCTGCAGCTTCTTTCATCATGCAAAGTATGACTTGCTATCTTTACATACATGGCCTGCTTATTTCCTGTATGGCAGTGTTACCTGACAGCTTCTCCCAACAGTCATCAGTCTCACTTTGCATCGTGCTCTGTTAAGAATGGTAACCTGCAATACTTAGTGCATTGTATCCATTCTGTCTTTTCCCAAGATCAGGAGGCCGTTGGCAAGGAGAGGAGGAAGGAGAAAATTATGGCCTCAGCTGCAGGAGTAACTGAGAAAGTGAGAATTGCACTGTGGAAGGGAATTTAGAATTGTAGGAGAATTTAGTGAGAGTTTACTGATGCAAAACCGTTCAGTATGAAGAAAAAGCAGTACAATATTAAACTATATATAATGTGACGTTTCTCATTTTTATCTGCCTTTACAGTGCAAAAGATTCTTCTTCATGTGTTACCTGGATCTTTCATTATTTGAGCAATAGCTGCATGTTCATGTAGGAGGAGGAGAAACGTCAGGCATTGCTCAAAGGGAAAAGATTCTCTCTCTCCAACTAAATTTTTGAAAACTTGATATCTTCAGTTATCAGATATATTAACATTTCTCTGCAATGTGTGTGGTGTTTTTTTGTGACAAGAATGTAAAGAAAATATGAAATTTATATATGTGTCTTCTCTGTTTAAGAGGCTGTGTTTGCCAGTGGCAGTTAATTACTCACAGCTGCTAAAATTTCTTACTGGACCTTAATTGGGTGTACCATCTAGAGCTGGACCTATTTTAAAAGTTCCAACAAATGCATATGTTTTACAGCCTTTTTAAGAGGCATAGTAATTCTCCAGCTACATCTGCAGGGAGATGTAGTTTCACAAATATTTTCGTAGTTGAGCTGTACACACTGAATTAGTGAGTTGGTTAAAGCATGTTTAGAAGAGAAAAGAATATGTGGTCCTCACATAATGGAAAACTGACAATGTGTAGTTTAGTGTCATTAGCAGCTGGCTGAGACCTTGAAGGCTGTATTCACTTGGCTTAAATCTGAGAACTTGTAAAGTGGTGATGTGTAGCCTCAGCCTGTAATGAGTCATGTGGAGATTGTCTCAAAGCAACATGCAGTGCCATGTGCTCAGATTAAAATGAGCACTGCACGCTGAGCCATGGAGTGCCAGGCACTTAACTACCCCTGATGTGTCTGCTTTATTGATTTGTTTTTTCCTTTTAAGGTTGGTTGCCTGGTTCATGTGAGTTTGTGTTGTGCTCTGACTGTCCTCAAAGCTTTAAATCTATCATCTGTTCTGGCTACTGGAGACTGGAACTAGGACAGTTCAGCATTTCCCTAGAGGAAGAGACTGAAGCTTCTTGAATGTTGCTGTTTTGGGGAGAAGAGACATTTTTCCAAAATTTTCTAGTCTTTCTGCGGTAACTATTCTATGGTTTTGTACTGTTCTGGCAGTGTGAGGAGAGTGTTTTCTTGTTGAATTCTAGTCCAGAATGGTGAATAGTATCCTTGTCAAGCATAACCTTCTGCAGGTATTCCTTACTTGAGAAAAGACTAATCTGGTTCTTAATCATCACTCCATCAAAACCAGGTTTTTAATTTTTTTTTTTAATCCTATTTACAGCTACGGTTCTGCTTCTTAATGGATTTGTGTAGAATGTGCCCTGTCAGACAAACTGCCAAACGCTTAAAAGCTCTCTCAGGTTAATAAGGGATGTGCCTACTGACCAGTTAATAGACTAGTTTGCTGTTACAGTATCTCTGCTTTGATGTCCTATTAGGAGGAGCAATTGCATGGATATGTATTCCAAACAAATCTATAAATTGTCATGGATCAAGTCTGACTATTAATCTGCTCTTGCTGAGCAGTATAACCTAGTGAGGAGATGCACAGATAAACTTAAGTATAGCCTATGAAAATACTTTCTCAAAATTAAAAAATATGGAATCAGGTCCCTGTAGTATATTGTTTTAATTCCAGTATATGGTGCAAACCTTACAGACGGAGTGATAATCAAAAGACACACACATAAGGCCTTTCCTTGGCTTTGGAGTTCTACCTGCATGCATTCAGAGAAGTGGGAAGTTAACAGTAACCCACAGTGGAGTTATTAACTCTCGTAGAGTTCAACTGTATGATGCCAGTCCTGCTGTACCTAAAGTCCTTTTTAGACTTGAGTTCATAGATACTTAGGATCTAACAGGATCTACAAAATATGTGATGCTTAGAATAGCAGATATGTGGAAAAGAGGAAAGATAAAGAGCAAAAAAAATGCAGGCCACTTTAGGCTTTGCTTATGCTAGTGGTACTTAAACTAAGAATTTTTTTGGCATAATCAAACAGATTTCAGAATTGTGATAAGTACAGGGATCTAAATATTTGTCATTTAATATTCATAGCATGCGTTATATTGTGATCTACTGTGGGTGAGTGTTTATTGTTAAGAAATTCGTAAGTAACTATTTTCTTATCTAAAGTAAAAATCTGGCACTAGGAAAAGTCACTGAGGACAAGCGTTTGTCTTCAGAACTTCTATGTGCTTATTTCTCTTGCTTTTTTTGTCTCTTTCCCCAAAACAAACAAGGAGAAAAAATCATTACTCTTGAGGCACAGACTGAAATTCAGACTGGAAGGCTGCTCACCTTCCTACTCTATATATGGAAACAGGGTCCTCTGAAAGAGACATTTTCTACTCTTATTTACTGACAGGGTTGGGGGTTTACATTTAGATGTTTATATGTTGCTATGTTTTAGGCCCTATTCCAGGCATTGTGGTGTAAGTTTCTGTTCTAGATGTGCATCATGAAAAACACAAGCTCCTGTTTTAGTGGATGGAGAGAAAGGAGGAGAGTGAAGGCTTTAGGTCGTCAATCTCTTTGATTTTCCCCTCCATGTTTTTGAGGAGAAACTTCATACTCTGTTATGAAGTAGCCTACTGTATTCTTCAGGATGTTTTGCATGCATGTCCCTTATTAAACTACATTATATTTCATTTTAAATAGGTTTGTCTTTCTCTTCAATTTTTCCCCATGTTTTGTTTATCACTTTATATTTCATAAGGAGAATTTTTGTATCTGTTCATCAGGGACTGGTCTGTTAAAAAGTGGTGAGGTATTTCTCTCAATGTGATCAAGAACTCTGGTTATGTATTGTTGGCATTTGTATGTTTTGAAAGGTTTAATCAGAACTGCTGTGATGAGACAAACAGATAACCTTTAAATCTATAGCTGAGCCAATTTAGAGGCATCGTTTTGGCTACGAATCAGATTTTAAAACTTCCTATGAGTGAGAACAGTTTTACCATATAAACCGCTCAACAGAAAAACCGTTGTTGGAATAAATAATAAAAAAGAAAGAACTTTTATGTGCTTCAGTCTAAATTTTGATGACATAAATTATCATCCTGGTTTTCGCTATGCATCAAACGAAAGCTTTTTATGTAGTGCTTTTCTGACTGTTCCATTTTGAGGATGCCTCTCATCATCCTTAAAGAAGAGCCACTGGCTATCAAAGGGAGAAATTTATGAAAATCAACTTTTCAAATATTTCATTTTGCCTTTCATTTTTTGTTTTCCATAATTAGCTTTTTCAATCAGAAGTTTGTCCTGTCCTTTGAAAATGTTTATTTTTGTCCTGTAACTTCTGGCTTTTCAAAGGAGGATTTATATTAAAGAAAAAAGCTAAAAATTAAGGGTGTTTGTTTGTAGGGAGAAAACACACTAAAAGCTTCATTTAAAATTCGTGCACTACACTCCTCATTCTTTTCCAGTACCCATACTCATACTGAACTTCATTAGAAAGGGAACTTAATGCAATCTGTCTTTTATTATCCAGAGTAGAAGCTATGATGAAATGTGGGTAATAGATACATTTTTAGTGGTTTATCCAGCATGTTACAACTGTAAGAGGCACTGGAAGGGCATTGGTGTTCCTGTTAGGGATCTGAATCCTGCCTGGTTGAAATCAGCAGTGATGCTCCTGGATTCAGAGAGAGCAAGACTGACCACTGCTTAGGCTGGTTGCCTTTTCAAGGCAGGAACAAGGTTGTGAACTGATTTATGCTTCTGCAGATATAGGTTGCCCATTTGCTTTGTATCCTTCCTGTGTCCTGTAGGGCACAGTGAATATGTGGTAGATCTCATGAATTTCTCTTGAGCTAAATGCAGACCTAGCAAACATTCACAGGTCACTATTACATGGCCAGGTAATTCTAATTAAGAACTTGTAGTTTTCTTTTTTCTAGCCTGTTCTATCAATTTGTTGATCATTTTTCACTAAAAATTAACTGAGAATTCTTTAGTAGTTTTTTTTTATGCTAGTGTGTGTGGAAATCAACAAATTTTCTTTGGTATTGCTTCTGGAGTACAGTGCTCTTGTGCAGTTCAGCAGTCATGGCTTGTGACCTTACTGTAACATTTTTGACGGCACTCCTGTTCAGTCCTAAATGGTCTGCAGTTTCTGTTTTCAGAGCTCAATCATGAGATTCATTTTGAAGTATAAATATGTATTTTTTTCATGAAAACAGTACAGAAAGGGCTGCAATGATTTTAGAGCAAAATCTAAATAGAAATATGTTAATTTATGATTAAGGTAAGCAGAGCAGCAATAGCTGCTAAAGATAAATCTCTTCTTTAGTTACTACTCATCCTATTGCTTTTAAAACTCACCTCAAAATAGGTGGCTTGGATTTTTTTCCCTTAGCAAATGCTTTGCAATTAAATATCTGTTCATATGTGATTGGAATAACATGGTTGCTGTTAACATCTCAGAAGATCTTTAGGAAATTACCATGTTCACCTTGAAAGATCAAGATAATTAGAGTATGCAGTGTATTAGTCACCAGTGTTAACATTGCCATGAAAGTCAAAGTTCGTGTTTTTCAGTTGTCTAGAGGATGGTCTCCCAAACAGCACTTCCCTATGGCACTGTCCTGGCTTGTTAATGTCAGATTGCCACAAAGTCACTGTGATGCAGAAAGTAAGACAGTTCTTAAGGTGCTCTTTTAGTCCAAATGTTGATGACTGATATCCCGGTAGTTTTAGATGCACAAAAGGTTCTGATAGATGAGTTCTCTCATTCCAGATTATTTTTGTAAACCCTAGTAAGTTATATTGCCTGTGGCACGAAGCACTGAACAAGACTTGTTCTATAAAAGTGATGGGTGACAATGCGCTAGGTTTCAGTTTAATTTCTGTAATAAATATATTTTAGCCTAATTGTAAGTATCCAATGGCACTCAGGTAGTGAGCTCACCTAAATTTTTTACATGACCTGTGAGCAGCATTATTGCATTCTCATATGTAAAGTGGTTATACACCACCCCCTTTGACTGTGTGTCTCTGCATCTGTGTAAGCAGTGACTAGCAAAAGTGAGAAGACTCTTTATTGATGCACTGCTCCTGAGATGTCTGTAGATGAGACTGTTCATCTGCATGCAGGGATTGAAACTTAGTTCCATTGAGCTCAGTGATATGTCATTCCTGCTGTAAAAAGAAAAAAAAGACCTGTCTTTACTGAATTTCACTGTGGGGAATACTAGTTTTAAACGTTCATAAAAAATAAGTAAGCTCCTGTTAGCAGCTTGGTTTCAGTTTGTTCTCTACTCTGACAACTCAGGTATTAGGCTGACTTACATCTATATTAAGTATAGTTTCTCTTTTGGCTGTGTTTACCCATAAAGAGGCAAATCTTTTAGTGACACATATCTCCATATAACATGCATTTTACCTAACCTAATTCAAGTCACTGACTACAGTAACAGTCCTTGACTCTTGTAATAATTCAGGAGATAATGCAGCTCTGTCTATACAGAATGGTAGGGAAAAAAATCAGTACCTAAATTTAAAATTACTTTTAGTTCTGAGGCATTATTCTGCCTTTGTAATTTCTAAATATGTGCTGAAAAAATTTTAAGGGAACTGGTCCTAGGATGTTGGAACATGGATGGTAGAGTTAGGAATGCCATATTTTGGAGACTCTGCACTGACAAAGAACAAAATGTCAGTAAAAATTTTGTGTTGACCAAAGACACTTGGAGATCATTTTTATTTCTAATGCTATTGATGACACTACATCATGTATCTTAGGTAGGTATATAGGAATCAAACAGTGAAAATATTTAATGAGGCCTCATTCTCCCCACCAGATTTACCACAAGAAACAAACAGCTATAGTGGCAGTTAATTTAGATTTTTAGAACAATCAGTGCCTAATTCAATGGTGAGGTTTGATTTGATGAGGTACTATGAAGACCTTACTCGAGGTGCAGCACTTCAGTGTAATACACTGGGGTTGTTGTTTGTTCATCTTTCCTCTTTTCCGTACTTTCTTTCCTTGTTTTAGTAAGTGACTTTCAATCTGAGCATCTGGAGTCACCTAAATTGGCAGAAATTTGCTCTTAAATAAACAAAAATGTGTAGCACCAGAAAATTTCATATATAATGAGGAAAGCTCATAATTGTTTCCAAGTGTGACTTGTCTTAGAAATGTG
Organism: Grantiella picta; assembly: GCA_013397955.1. NCBI lineage: Eukaryota > Metazoa > Chordata > Aves > Passeriformes > Meliphagidae > Grantiella > Grantiella picta. The sequence continues at coordinate 843,707 of VZRM01005554.1, forward strand.
GCAACATTAAGTATGGTTCAGAGTAAGTATTTGTTATCCATTCATAGATGGAGCAAGTCTTAAACTTCAGTTACTGCATCACTTCTCCCTCCTAATATTTCTCCTTCCTTGTGACAGATGTCAACACTCTGGATGCTTCCCTCCTTATGCCTAGTGAATTTCCTCTTAAGAGTTTGTAATCACCCCATTCCTAAAGAACTTGAGCGTGACTTTTTGTCTAGGATTTTTCAGCCCTGCCAACTGCAGTAGGTTCCCCAGCTTCAGTGGACATTTGAGAGAGGTCCTGAAAATCATGAAGGTGGTTGATATTAAATGGGATGGATAATCTAGTATATCTTTCCTATATTTCAAGTTTGGTTTGTGCTAATGCTGTAGAAGTGTGTTCACATTGGCCAAAAAAACTTGGAGTTATAACAATATAGGAATAGAGTCCTAATTTAATATGCAATACTGTGTTCTGCTTTTAATCTCCAAGGTCTCAGTGCTTCAGTTTAGAGTTTGTATTTGCTTTTTTCTCCAGAGGATTTACTTTGTAAATTAGGAGCTACTCTGTGGGCTTTTTCTGCCAATTTCTACATTAACCGGACACAGTCAGACTTACTTATTTGTGTTATTTGCATCACTTAAATGAAGGCCCAGGCACTTGTTTTGTATCATCACTACGATTTTTGTTTCACTGTCTGGAATTTGGTGACAGGGTTTCATAATACACAAGGTAAGACAGGCTCTGATCCACTTCCTTCTGAGCTTTATAGGTCTACACAATCAATAGGAAAAGTCACAACAGCTGCTCTCAGAAAATAAATGAGCAAGAAAGCGATCTTTCTCTAGTAAATTTTCAGGGTGGAGTAAGCTGAATGATCAAGTACAATTTAGATGTTTTAGACTTCGAAGTTTTGTAGCTGTAGTATCACTGTGTCAAGACTTAACACCTAAAATTCACATGTGCAGATTTAGACAGCCAGAGTGTATGTGAAGTACTAATAATAAACAGCTGAGCATTTGTAGGTCAGTGGTCACTTTTGTCCTTCGAACAACAAAGGTGCTGCAAGTATTGCAATGATACAACCAAATTGCTACAGACAGAGAATGTGCCTGGAGTTTGGGGCTGTGTTTTTCCCTTGCTGATCTCACACTCCTCCCCGCTGGACTTCCCTGGTAGGCTTCAGGCATCTGGCTGACAGAAGCTGTGAAGTTCTGACTTGCAGTGTTTCAGTACCACCAGTTTCATGGCTCATTCACTATAGCTCTTCGACTTCCTTTGGTTTTTCAGCTAGCATTTTTGTCTCCACCAACATCAGACAACTGAAAGCAGCAATTTGAAAAAATTAGGTCACTCAGGTTTCTATATATAGCAGCTCTCAGATCCCAAGAAAGCCAGCACAGTCATGTCTAGTCTGTTTTTAGCTGTCAGTGTTTGTAAATTAATATTAGCAGAGTTGGCGTTAAGTAGAATTTCAAGTGCCATCATTTTTTTCCTTCTGCTTGCAATTTCCAGCTTTTTAAAATAATTTTTGGTATTTTCATTTTGATTAAAAATAGTTGTCTAGATTTGAGCCTTTTTGCTTCTTTCTTTATACTAATAATGGGCAGACCTTCAGCAAAGGGCGTTGTGGTCACCACATTACTGAGAAGCGCCTGACTTGCATTGAAATCAGGCTGGTTTGATGTCAGGTGGGGGCACTGGTTTCAGCTTAAGAGTTCTGTGTGCACCATTTCTCATAAATGAAACATGAGGATCTCCATATATTGAAGTGATTGTTTTATCTATTTTTTTATGAAACCAATTAATTTCTTATTGACAGAAGAGGGGAGATGAGCAGGGAATTGAAGAAAGAATCAATGATTGATAGAGTAGGATAGGCTGAGTATAACTGTATGATAGATGTTAGAAGAGTTTATGAAGTTAACTGCTTCTGTTTTATGAAGTTAACTGCTTCTGTTTTATATATTTACTCATGACATTGTTTGTCTTCCAACATACAGCAGAAGAGGTAGGACAAGAAATAGCTTTCCCAAAGGGTTTATAAATATAGTTTAATTTGTTTGATTTTGATCACTCTCACACACACACACACACACAGAAAATACTGGTCTGTTTCTCTTCCAAAGATGCCACTTGAGTGTTCCCAGATGGAGAAGCAGAGAGCTAAAAGCTGTAGTTTCACTTTGCAGAGAAAGAGTGGAACAGGTTCCCCTTACATGAGCGTTAGAGCCATCCTCTCATCTCACAGGCCTGATAAAAGAGTAAGACCTAAAATTATTCTTTTGTAACATGGGATCATTGTGTGAAGTAGAAAGGGGTCACTGATCTACTTTATTCACAGTCTTGATTTTTTTTTATGATGCTGGTTGGAAAAAAGAATGCTTTCCACATGCATGGAAAAATACAATTTGCATTCAGGAAGGTAGAATGGGGAATGTACTTGGGAATCTTGCATTTAATTTAAGCTTTCTTTTATTCAGCTGTGCTCTTCTTAATTTATTTTTATATGTATACTGTTTTCATTCACAAGTGATTGAATAAAAGGAAGGAGGGGTTTAAAAGCAGTAGCTGTGTACATGGAATATGTTTTTCTCAGTGGGGACAGGTTTGCTGTGCGGTGAGACAGGTGCCCTCAGTCTGTGTCTCAGCCCTGTGAGCTGTACCTTGGGGTTTGGGGCAGTTCCCAGCCTTCTCACATATGTGGAGAATCCTCCTATTAGCTGTGTTCCCTAAACACCTCTGGCCCTGAAAATTACTTAGTATTTGAAAATCTGAGAACTGTAGTTAGAATGTACTTACCATCAAAAATATTGCTACAAAGATGCAGGTGGCCAGCCTTTAAACTGTTTGATTGCTTATGTGTCTCTGAAGAGTCCTCAAAGGCTACTGTTGCAAGTGTGTGCTTTTTTTGTTTCTGCTCATTACTGACTCTAGATTTGGATTTTTTTTCTGATGTTATTCCTAGATCTTTGCATTTGGTGGAATTTGAACTTGTAACCTGACCACAAAATTACAGATGTTAAATCTTCACCTGAATAAACTTCTGATTTCTTGCACAGATTAATGCTCTTAGCTTTTGCCTGTCTGTTAAATGAGCTAGTTGTACCAACATGCTGTCTGTTGGTGGCATAGAAGGTCAGTCTGGCATTCCCAGATTAGTCTGCCTTGGCCCTTCTTCTCTTCCAGATAAGCATAGTGACCATTATGGTGTCTTAAGTGAAAGTTCATATGGCAGTCAACCCCCTCGTATGGTGCATTTTCACTAAAATGTTGTCTTGGAAGTACTCATTGGAGAGGCTTCCAGCACACAGTAATTTCTCATGTCTTGTGCAGCCTTCCCTTGAAAGGTACCTGATTTTTCTTTCATTAGTATTTCACAGCATATACCTAATAACATATTTTCCCATGACTGTTTTACATGATCTTCCTTTTCAAGGAGCAGATCTGTTTTTAATCACTGAATGAAGTCTTTGATACCTTGTAGGATTATTATTTTAATCCATACGTAGAAAACTAGAAGATGGTAGCTTCCACAATACAGTTGCTGCACTTGCATCCAGGAGGAGCTTTCTGTCATGGTATATTAGTAAATTTCTCTCTTTCAGGCCACTGTCATGAGAAAAATCCAGATGGTAGTTATGGCAAGGAGAAATACTATGATGACCACCATGTGTCAGCTCCAGCAGTGGCAGAAGGACACTCTGAGGGAGGTACAGAAGATCCAGAAGTCCTTACTCAGAATTCAGCAAGGGATCCCCCCTTCTTGAGACTGGAAAGTAAGTCAGCCTTACAGAATCAGTTCTGGCAAATTAAATGGTTTCTAGATTTTCCAGAGGAGCTTTCCGTTTTCTTCCAAGAAGCTGTTTTCCCCTCTCTGCCCATAAAATAACAAGTAACCCATAAACTAGTTTCATTCTCTTCACTGTTCTTCTCCAAGCACAACATGGATGCTTATTTGCTGTGGGGAAGTTTGCGTTGTCTAGTTCTCTCTTTTACAGCGTGCAGTGAGTAGTCAGTGATATTTGGGTTGTGCAAGTGGAAAAGTTAGGTACCAGAAAAAAGATTCTTTTCATACAATTTTCTGAAATTTGTGAAAGCACAGGGAAAATAATTTTTGAAGATTTTTGTTTTGTTCCCTCTTAGACACAGTCACTGCAGAAAGCAATGGTTCAGAAGGAGTGGAGGGTTTAGAAGATGATCAGATGTCTGAAGAGATGCTGGCTTTGGTGGATGAGTTTGAAAATTCTTGGCCTCAGGAAGCTTTTGAAGGGGCACTGGAGGTAAAAGGTCGCCGGATGGACTTGCAGGGAATCCGGGTCCTGAAGAAGGGATCTCAGGATGGACTGGCTAGCTCCTGTTTTGGGGACTGTGGTGATGATGATGATGAAGCTGAATGGGTGAGTTTGAATGAGTTTACAAGTCTTATATTAACTGTTGTGGAAGAGGGAAAGATGAGAACAGTTCAGGGGGGTTTACACAGGGAGATACAGATATATGAACTTTCCCAACAGGCCTGAAAGCTGTAGTGGCTGGTGTGAAATGAGCAAGGAGTTTCAATCCATCACCAACTTGGCATCTTAAGTCACGATAATCAGCAGTGAGAGCTGAACTGTTGAATGACGCTGGGTGCCTTCAAACTTCTTGCTCACAGTTACAACTGAAAAAAACATTTAAGCAAAAGTTCTGGTTAACCTGAAAACACAGAAATCCCTGTTGTCATCATGTGTTACCACTAAAGTATATAATGAGAAATGCCTTTCAGTTCTCCATCAGTTAAATTGATTTTCTCCTGTGTTGGCGATCAGAAATTGTGTACTTTGTTTGCATGGTGTGATGCAGTGAAAGGGAGCAGGCTTTGAGAATGACTTGAGATGAGGAGGAAAGGAGAGAGGCAGAGATCTCACCTGTAACATCCTTGGGCTAAAACAAGCAGTGCATTGGAGCTGATAATATTTATGTTGTTTCTTACTGTTAACCTTGCTCATACTGTTCTTTTGGTAGATTACTTTTCAGGTAAAACGTTTAAAGAAACCAAAAGCTGAAAGCTCGGATCTCCAGGAGCCAGCTGGGAGAAATGTGGAAGAAGGGACTAATGGAGAAAATGAAAACTTTTACCAAACTGCCCTAGAGATCAGTGGACCAAAGATACCTTCTCCTGGACCAATAGGTAACCTGCTGCTTCTAGAGAAAGCAAATAATTTTCAGCTTTTGTATTACTATGGTTTATTTCCTTTGCAGCCTTTATATTACATTGTTTTTTACTGAAAACAGCATCACAGACTACATAGTGAAATGTCCCTTCTGGATGAGTACATGGAAAAATCAAAAGCCTCTTTCATTTGCACCTTCTTGATGAAGTGCAGCTTAACTTTATCTGTTGAATGAAAACTTTCTAGTTAATTTCCAAAACTTCTGGGGATGAGGTGGTAAGAGTGGAGAATGAAAGAGGTAGATACTCATTTAGTAGAAGTAGTAAGAGAGAGCGGGGTTTAGTGATCTCTTTTGATAAAACTGAATGGGCAGAGAAGTTCATTTATCAGGGTGCAAAAAAAGAGCTTGGACTGACTGCTGGCTGAACATAAGATGTACAAATGAAAGAGAAAGAGCTGAAAGCTTAGTCCAATCAAAATAAAATTAAGTGTTCTGCTGTAATTGTTTGGTGGTATTATAGGAGAAGACTTAGAGAGTGTCTTCCGAAACACTGGAGCTGCAGAAGAGTAGAGTTTTCTACCAATGGAGAAGAGATTTTGAGAGGCAGATGTCTTACCTTTCAGTGGAGCTAAAATCTTAATGTTGTGGGACTGATGTGTAAGCAAAGTTCTACAGTATATCTTAGTCCTTGATGATTTGATGACCTGGAAAGTGATTTCCCATTTTGAAGGCTTTTACATTAAATCTTCAACAAGCACCTTTTTTAGCAACTGACAAATGTAGGTTATTGAATTAAATATTTAAATGGGGGGGGAAGGAAAAAGTGAAAAGAGACTATAATTTGTGAGCACACATCTGTCCTTTCCTCAATGTTTATCTCCTTTCCCTCTGAGTTACTTTTGTGGCTTTATTACATAGTATCCCTTGATTGTAAAGTAATCTTTCTGAAATTCCGGAGAGGCAGGGTCTGCTGGCGTCCTCTTTGCAAGAACTGAATCATCGACATTTAAGTAGCAAATTGAAGGTCACCTGGGAAGTTCTTGGTAGAACAGGGGAGTGATGGTGTCTGTCCTGTGTTTCACTTCCTTCTTGACTACTGAACTGCCTCTGTAGCATTTCCATACATCTTGCTGTCCTTTGCTGTTCATGCCAATAAGAACTTGTAATCAAATAGTTCACAGTGGTGATGATGAGAACTGATCATTTCCCTCTGAAATTTCCCTTTTGTCACAGTACTTCACAAAATACGTGGTATTGCAGACATCTTCGTTATTTGCAAAATTATGATGAAGTGGCTTGCTGTAACTTGGATGAGAAATAGGAATTGCATCCAAATGGGCAGAATTTCACGTAACTAGGAATAAATACGGAAATATTGCGTACATAGCTGGTTTGAGAGATTGGCAGGTTGTTAAACTTGGCTTCCCACTGTGCAAATCTACTGCTACAGTGAATTTTTCTTGACTTCCAAGTAGTTTGGATGTTTCTGATATCAGAGGAAAATGTTTCTTAACTTCTAAACAGGCTGGTTTCCTAGGACTTGATACAATATCCACCAAATTTGAGGGAAATATTTCAGTAGGCTTTAGTTCAGGTTCTTGTTTCTCTCAGTGATCTGTTTGTTTACATAAAACAAGTTATTTAAATTTCTCTGCCTTGCTTTGCCTCTCTGCAAAATGGGAGAGCTAAAGTGTAATTGTTAAATAGTTTCAGGAATGTTGCTATCTTGAGTGTAAGAACACAGTAAAAACCCCTGACTGTCTTAGACAATACTCACAGAACAGTATTGTCAGTGTGTTTTACCTGGGATTGTCAAAAGATAAACCAATCAACTTTTACTAATTTTTAACTGTAGCTGTGGAACACTAATGATGACTCACAAGCATGGTTTAAGGACATTCAAGTAGAGATATTACCTGTAAACAAGAGTGACAGTTGTTCTTAATCTGTCGTTTTGGAAAAAGTGTAATGAAACAGGTTTTGAAAATTTTATTTCCTAATCTGTCCTGCACACAATCTGGTTCTGTCTTTGCATCCGACAAGTCCCATTCAATCCATTTAGGTTCAGGAATGTCCTTAAAGAAATGTGTCTGCAAGACAGTGACTTTTATAATGTTGGGGATGTATCCACGGGTATAAAGTACCTTGAGAATCATGGTACTGAAGTAGAATGTCTTTCTTCTTCCAGAAAGCTTCTTCTATTTTTGTTTTACTTTCTCAAGGAAAAAGGCGGGACTACCGTAGCCTTGGCTGGCCAAGTCCTGATGAATGCCTGAAACTCCGCAGGGTAGAGCTTACAACTGTAGCCAGCACGTGGCTTGCTGTCTCCGCTAAAAACATTGAGTGAGTATCTTGTGTATGAACCCTAAGTAAGTTACTTACACAAAGCAAGACAGTTATATCGTCTTCAGTGTGTGTAAACTAAATTTTATGCTGGTAAGAAAGAGCTACCAGGATTTCTAAGAAGTTTGAAAACATCATGTGGAATTTCATCAATTAGACTTGCGAAGTGCAAGTGCAGATGAAAGATCCAGTTTCTTTTGCTTCTTGAGCTACTCAGATGAGATTCTGCCAAGTTCTGGGCAGTTTACTTTCACTAGACAACTTTCTAATGACTATTGTGTTCTCTTAACTAATTTGACTTGTTTTATGACATTTGTAGCATTACAGAACACATTGATTTTGCCACACAGCTGCAGGAACCAGCCATGGAGCCCCTTTGTAACCCAAACCTCCCAGCCAGTATGCATACTTTGGACCACCTGCAAGGTGTCTCTAGTCGGGCCAGCTTGCATTACACTGGAGAAAGTCAACTGAAAGAGGTATGCCAGAGCTGAAGGCTGTCACACAAAAATGGCTGTACCATGGCAGATTCAAGGTGCATTTAGCTCAGTGCCTTGTCTCCAGAGTGAATGCCTGGATAAAACTGTAAGAACAGTGCAACATGAAATTTTTCCAGAATGTTTTCCCAGCCATCTACAGTCTGGCCTGAGGGAAATCCTAAAACACCATTAGTGTCTCTGCATTTATAGCTCTTTGTAGATGAACTTGTGAAAGTAAAGTCCAACTCAGCATACTTAGAATTTCTAGTGTTCTTATTATCCAGTGTTGTGGAGTTATAACACTGTGTAATACAGATAGCATCAACTCAAGATAGACAGGAGTGTTTAGGCTGAAGCAGGTTACAGCATTTGTAAAATCAGCCAGTAAGCAAGGGAACATCTCTTACTAGGTTCCAGCATCCAAGCATTTTTACTTCCTCTTCCACAGGTGCTACAGAATCTTGGCAAAGACCACTACTCACCACAGTCACTAGAACAAGTTGGTACTCGAATAGCCAAAGCTTTGGAAAAGGTATGTGTAAGGGAAAAAACGAAAGTTTGGGCTTACTGCTCATGACTGGTGCAGTGGTCAATCCGGTCTCAAATCATTTGTCTGAAATCCTGCTCAAGGAACGTATTAGTACTTGGACTAGGGATTTGTGTCTATTTAGCATCTGTAATGCCCTCACAGGTTTTTTGTTGAGGTATATCCTGTGCTTATACCACCAAGTGTCTTCTGTATCTCTCTACTGAAACTTAAGCTTGTCAAATGTCCCAGTGTTCCCTGCCATGTAGTGAGCAGCATTGCTGATTATTGATTTATTAAACTATTTCAACAGTTCTCAGCCCTCTTCTTTCTTTTTATGCTACGTTGACTTGGTGCTTATGAAGAGTTGAGTTAAGCCATGTTTCCCTTCTCCAGTGACACTCCTGGCATGCAGCAGTCAGACAGCTCAAAGGGGCTTCCTGTTGTTTCAGCCTACTGCTTCTGCCTTGTGCAGTGCTGGCCTGAAGTGTCAGATGTGTTCAGACCGAGGTGTGGTACCATGTGCAAGCCTGCACTTCCTGTTCTCCCTAGAGAAATCCAAGCTTCCTAGCTAAAGGCCACTAAGGACCTCAGCTGTGAGCCCTAGGATGAGAGGATTAGGGACATAATTTTCACAGTATCCGCAAAGCAGACCTGGGGTGCCAGAGATTGGTGTTCTGTATTTATAACTAGTAGGGAGAATATCCCAAACTACTGTAGAACAGAGGCCTCAGTGGAAACAGTTTGGTGCTCCTAGCCTGTTCTACCAAAAGCTATCTGAGGAACTTACTGCGCTTTGAAATTAAAACCAATATAGTTTTGTCCATCCCCTGAAAGTAAAGATGTTACTCTTAACCTCATGTTGACAAGACTTAGGTTCTCTTCACTTTACATGTATACTAGCTTTTTCTGTTACATGCTAGTTTCCCCTGCAGACAGTAAGTTTTATCCAAATGAACTGAATATTTAGTGCAGAGACTAGAAACAGAATTCTCAGTATTTTCCTTTGTAACACAGGGCATGGGAGTCAGCCAGCTAAAGTCTAGGCTTTGTCAGGCTTCTGGACTGAGCTGCATTCCAGGGCATATTTTCTCTTTCCTGCAGGAAGCCTACAAGTCCAATCAGCTAATTTAGCTAAATTTTTTCCTTCATGTTGGGTAATGTGTGTGCACATCTAAATGCTCAGCATCAGACAGCTGGTTAGAAGCTGTTGAGGCTGCTGAAACTTTTGTTGCTGTTGAAAGCTACTTAACTGCTATGCCTTTCCTAAGGAAATGATGTTGCATTTGGAATTTGTTTCATTTGACAGTGGGATTTACCTGGCTATTGTATACCCGTTTCCAGAGACTTTTTGCTGCTTTGAAATAGTTTAATGGTCTTTTTAAGCCTCTACCTCAGTATATCAAATAAATTGGGAGAGTGAAAGGTAGGGAGACTATTCACTACAGGTGTTTACATGACATTTTTTTGTGTTCTTCTTTTGCCAGAATCAGACTTCATGGGTCCTCTCTAGCATGGCAGCTCTTTACTGGAGGGTGAAAGGCCAAGGAAAGAAGGCAATTGATTGTTTACGGCAAGCATTGCACTATGCACCCCATCACATGAAGGTGTGTAGACATGTGCCCTCTTCTCAGATGAAATAATGTTTTGCTTGTCACAGCAGAGCTTCACAGACTGTTGTTAAGGCCAACCCTGTGTATCCAGTGTCTATAATGTATTAGAGATTAGCTAGCTGAGGTGAAACCTCAAGATTTTCACTATTTGTTTAGTGTGGACTCTTAAAAAAAAGCAACTGCAGAAAAGGTTCAGTGGAATTTCCTGCAGTTGAGTGGGTTTGACACCTTTCGGGGCATCGTGAGCTTGAACTTCCTCCTGTTAGGTAGGACTTCAGGTCTTCATTAGCCTTTGTCTGGACAAGTCCTCTAACCTATGATGTAGGAGTATATTTTCTGGTTATGCTTTTAAAGAGGGGAGTATGTCTTCTGGTTGTGCCTTTAGATTATCTGAAGTAATTACTTAAATGCTTAGATCTTTAGCATTTGGGCTGTGAATCTCAGTTGGACACTAGTCCTTGATTTCATGCAGCAGTTCTTTACTCAAAAAAAAAAAAAAAGGCAGTACTTTGGACACAAACTTCTGTTTAGTGTTTCAGTTGGCTGAAGTGCTCTGTATGTACCCTTTCACCTTGCCATATGCTGTGCTGAGCATTGTAATGTCTATTCCTAAACACCAAGCTCCCCCTTGCAGACTGATAAATGCAATATGGGCTCCTTACTCAACATAGCAGATTTTTCTTTGGGACCTGAGCAATAAATTGTGCAGCATGGCAAAATGTATACTCCATTGGAATCTTGGTCTTCAGCCTTTCTCTTAAAATTGGGAGGCAAAGTAATTCACACTTCCAGCATATTATTAGGAGGATTTAGCCATTAACAGCAGAAATGCCTCAATTAAGAAATGCACATTCCCACCGCACATCCTTTGTATGTCTCCTATAATTCTATTTATTTGCATTGTCTGTTTATAACAAGGTTGGAACCAAGTTCTAACATGTCAAGCTTTTGCGTATTTTCCTGTCTTTCTATGTAACTGGCTCCTCAGGAAAGGAGTCCTTAGCTGTGTAGTTTGTAAGGGTCAGACTATGGATTGGAAACTACAGTTTGGCAAGATTATGGTGTAGTGCTGTTTTCTAGAAATATTGTATAATGTTGCTTGAGACTGGATGACTCTCTGAGTTTGTGCCTTGTTTTTGTCCTCCTTATTGAAGCTGCCTCCAGAGAAAAACTCTGGATTTTGTTTGTAGAGATACAGGTGCAATTTTTACTCTGAGTTAGCAATGAATTAAAAGCTATTTAGTGTATTTTGGTTTATCCTCTGCTTTGCTTTTATGCACTTTGGCTACTTTCTCTTGACTTTTCTCATGAAAATGAAAGGTAATTAATTTTCCTGTGAACTTCTTTTGTGAATCTGACTTCATAATACCTGCTTTGCAGATATGAATGGCTTATCCAGTAAAGGTGCTCCTTGACATGTGAAGGTCAGGGAGTCAGGGATCACATACATCCAGAACTTTTTGTCCAGAACTGTTCAAGGCACCAAAGCCTTGGTACTAAGCGGTATTTTGTGCTTTGAAGGTGTGAAGCCCAGCTCCCAGAGAGTCTGTTATGGCTTCCAGGGCTCAACAGTTTTTTCAGTCAGACAAGGTCATAGTCTGGAAATTCAGGAAATAAAGAACATACCATCAGTGTCTAGCTGAGAAAATTTTATTTATAGCTATTACTCAGCATCAGAATAAGAATTCTGTGGCAGAGGCAGGACAAAAAATGATGCATCTGTTGCAGTAATGGTTAGACCACGTTTTCATTTCCCTGCTGTCTCCTTTGTTCATATTTCCTTTCTTTTTATGCAAGAGCTGAAGGGAGGGTATTCAAACAAAACAGTTTCTCTTGTCTCTGAAGAGTGCTCCTCATCTTTGGGGAAAAAACTACTGTAAGAGCTTCTGAAAATTAAGTGAACATACACTTAAGTGAGTTAATTTTTGAGTTGTTTTTCTATCCAAGAGTAATGTTTGTCACTGTTGTGAGTGGATGTGAGGTTTTTTTGTTTGTAACTCAGGCCCAAATGCAGTTTTATAGTAAAATAGATCTGGATCATTACTCAAGGGAAGGGGGGCACTCATGTGGGTAGGAACCAGATGAGTGCAGCTTGGTGGTGGAGTCTTCTGTTTGTCTTGCTGATCCTGAGACAATTTCAGTGGAAAGAAACTGTTTCTTGCTCTTCTCCTCCAGGATGTACCATTAATAAGCCTAGCAAACATCTTCCATAACGCAAAACTCTGGAATGATGCCATCATTGTGGCTACCATGGCAGTGGAAATAGCGCCGCACTTCGTGGTTAATCATTTCACACTGGCAAATGTCTATGTAGCAATGGTGAGTGTGCTGTCGCCCAGTTATGGCTGTCTTTGGAACACTGTTTACATATACATACTTATTCTCACGTATGATTGGGAGGATAATTGTGAAGGAGCAGCGTTCAAGAAATTGGAGTAGGATCATCAAGAAGGAGTATCTTTAGAAAGATAAAACTTTTTTATTTGACTACTATTCATTTAGTACTTCAGGCCAACATTTTTATAAGCTGGCTTAAGAATGCTCTGTACAAAGCTTTGTTAAGACAGTAGCAAACAATGGGTAATTTCGGTTGGTCACCCATCTAAACACAGGGTATTTTTATCATACCGGAGAATTAATGATGAATTTGGTATCTGTCCTGAAGAGCTAAGATTGGAATAATAAGTAAAACCCAATTCACAGTTGGGGTGAAAACACAAGGGAAGTTCAGTTTCAATATCTGGATTATTAATGCCCAAAACAATTTGCAGATTGAACTCAAATTTTCTTTATACTGACTATATATACTATTTAAACACACTTTCTTTAAAAATCAGGACTTTACAACTCACCTTGTTCTAGTTAGTATTTATAATATGGCCAGAAATTAATATTATCTCTGCTGCATAACAAAGTTACTGAGAAAAGGAACTTAGGAGAAAAAAAAAGTGTTGAAAGTGATTGAAAACCACAGAATGTTTTGGGTCTTTTCTCCTCTCATTTTTCTTCTAATACGCTATGGGATGTTGGCATGCTCTCCTAGTTAATAAAAAAGCAGGGTGGCATAGGTAATGAGATTTCAGCTATACAAAAATAGATGCTATTTCCACATGAATGCTTCTAACTACCAACCTGGAGTCCAGCTTAGCAATTGAAATTGTCTAGGTATTGTATGCTCTTTAAGTTTTGGGGGGTTTTTGTTGAGTTTTTACTCTTTACGTTGAGTAATCTTTTAAAAATAATTTCAGGTTATTTCTAAAAATGTTAGCTTTTCTGAGAAGTTGATGGTTTTGCATTGTCCACGATTTCAAAGCTTTGATCTATGCAAATTCTGACTGAAATCTGTTTTTAATAGTTACTTTCACAGCAAGAATACAAAGATGTACTATTAAAAAGAAAAGGCAAGAACATTGGTCAATAATTCTCAGCAATAATTTGACTCCTTTCCATGGATTATGCAGAATTGAGTCATTAGCCCAGGAAAATACCGGTTATTTGCAGGAGAAGGAAAAAAATCCTAAATCACAAAGATTGGTTCAGTTACTTCTGTGCATACCGTACTCCACAACTGCTTGGGATGGGAAAGGCATAGAAAATATGTTCACTGGTTTTGGAATCTGACTCTTCACACTCTGGTTTCTTTCTTCACAGGAGGAGTTCGAAAAGGCCATGAAATGGTATGAGTCAACACTAAAGCTTCAGCCGGAGTTTGCCCCAGCAAAGAATCGAATCCGCACCATTCAGTGTCATTTACTTCTGAAAAAAGAGCGACGGTCTCCTTAGAGATCAGCATCTTTCTCTTTTATAAAACGTCATTATTCTCTATTCTGCTCTTAAGTGTGCTAAGATAAATTGATGGATGAAAATTGTTAACAAGACAGTTAAAAAGAGATGGGATTTGGATCAAGGGGTCTTTTATTATTTTTTTGTCAAATATAGGAGCATCTTTGGAAAATATATTTCACAGACCATAATTTTAAAACATCCGTGTAAATATTAAACCAGGAAACTTCCATGAGTCCATGAACACCTGTAACAGGACCTAGGCACTGTTAGTTTTTCCATAATGCTCAGATTGGCATCAGCATCCAAAATAACTTGCTTCATGTCTTATAATCTAAGCCACTGGAAATGCAAAGCACACACCCATACCAAATAGTAAGAAGAGATAATCAGTAATTCATCCATGTGAAACTCATGCTTTGTCCAGTCTTGTTCACTCCATACCACATTACCTGCTTTTTTGGAAGGAGAGGAACAGACTTTTAAATGTTTATAAAAAAACAGGGAAAACATGCAGCATTTTTGGAATTGTTTGTTTCTGTTGGGGGATGTGGAGAAGGGAACAGCAGGACCCTAAAGTCAAAGTAGTTTTTAATCTTACTTGCAGGAAAAAAAATTGGTAAAAATCCCAATAAGATGTTTTATATTTGTCTGTATATTCATAGCCCTCTGCCTCCCTGAGTGGTTGATTTACTAATTCTTTGTTCACTGTATTTCTAGCCGTTTTGGAATAAGGTGCAAGTTTATGCTCACCCTGAGCCATACTTTCAGCTGCCAAGGAAGAGGAGGGAGATGGTGTCAAGGTATCAACAGCAAAAAAGTCAGGTGGAAAATTTCCAAATCAGTTCTGTCTTTGGTTGGTGGAGGACATGATTCTCCAGAATCAAAAAGGGCACATATTTGAAATAAAATAAATTGTTTATGAACAACTCACAGTTTCTCCTGTGCCGTGTGTCATGCGCCACTTTTAGGAGTCCAGGTTAGCCTGGAGGAGCTACAGCCTTTCCTTGGGAGCAGACCAAGCTGGGAGCCAGGAAAGCCATTAACACTCCTGCTCAGCCAATGATTTCATGTGTACCCTTGGAAAATTTGTTTTATCTGTGTCCGACTGTTTCTGTGACAGAAGAATATATGAGAAAGTTAACTAACTCAGTTGTCATGTCTGTAGATTTTAGTATTAGATGTGCTTCTTAGTGATTCTTTTTAAAGAGCTAACTGCGTATGAATTACTGGGAGGTTTTTTTCTCCCATTATTTTTCCTCTCTCATTGATACAAATTAAGAGCAAGTATGGCAGTGGTGGAAACTATAACATCAATGTAATTTTTGTAGTACTGGAACTTAGTACTTCATAAAAGGACCCCTGAATATTTTTGTATATGACTGAAGATGAGCAGTTCTAATGCAAATTTTACTTCTGTTTTATTGCAAGTAATTTCCATTTATCTAGAAAGCCTGACAGAGGTACGAGCAAGTGCTACTCTTAGGTAGATTTTTATTAAAAATGGGTGAATGTGTTAAATTTTTGTCAACAGAGTCAACAGAAAGTCAAATTTTATTCTCTTCCAGGGCTAGTGGAGGGGCTGAATGTTGTTGGCTTGGAACAGGCATAGCCATATCTATATAAACTCCAAGAGGAAGATCACTTTGGGAAAGGTCTCACACACTACAACTAGGGTCATGGCCTGGGATAATGAATTACAGAGATTTCTGACATAGAGCTGTGGGAGGGGAAAACAGTAAGGCAGGTGCAAGTAAATGCAAGGAATTTCCATTTGAGCTAGTAAAAAAAGAGCAAAGGCTTTTCCTTCAACTAAGTAATGGTCAGGCTGCTTTTATTCAGATTTGTTAACTGGTCTGCTTCACTTTTATAGTGGTTGACAAATAGTTGGGAGTCACTTGAATATATTTGGTAAATCTTCCATTTAATGTCCTAGTTTTAAAATGTAGTGTGCAAAAACTCAGTTTGGTACAGAGGATGTACCTTACAACTTGGTGTCCTGATGTATCATTTGATTAAATCAAATGGTTGTCATGTGCTGAGCTCTTTTTTACTGCATCTGTCTCACTGATGATGGGAGATACTGGGATTTAAGTGAAGAATAAGGCTGGTCCTTAAAACCTAAAGCAGCAATATGTGGAACACAGATGGTCATCCATGGCTTTGACAAAGATGGAACTAAAGTAGCCCTTTTCTGGATCACCAAGGATTATGCTCATAGACAATACTGGCACTTGAAATTGGCCATTGAGACTCATGCCAGCTTACATCTTGCTTACTGCAGTGTTTACTAATTTATTTATTTAAGAAATGCAGCAGAATGCACTGTACATAGACAACATACAAAATGTAGGAAGACTAAGTTTTTGTGTGGCCGTACTGTAGATTAGCACCAAGGAGGTAGCAGGATATTGCTGTTCTTGATATCTTTGCATTTTCAGAGAATTTGAACATTACAAATAGTTATTGAAAACTGCAGCAGTCTGACGATGGGAGCTTTTTCTGAATCTTGTTTAAGTACTTCAATGTGTACTGCCTTAGTCCCGTAAAATTTGTATGTACAGGTGTTCATTTGCTGCTTGGCTGCTGTGTGCTCGCTCTGCCATACAAGTAATTTTAAAAAACCTGTGCATTCCTCTTAACTGTATTTTCTGAAATTTTAGGTAATTCCTAGATGTGTACTGCATAAGCAGTACATCCAGCTGAAGCAGGGAAGCAAGAAGATCTACTTGAGAGCGTACTTGACCTAATGCTAGCAACAGTATGTATCTTAGAGATTTCACCCACTGGTGAATCTGCTAGGGAACACTGGCTTCTGCCCTTGGAGAAGGCTAATGGAATACTCTCGTCTCCATGCCTTCAACTCTGCTGTATAAATGCCAAGAAGTGGTGGGATTGAGTGATTTGACTGTTCAAATGTTAGTCAATTAAAACTAATTATGCTGATCTTCTGAACAGAAAACAAGTTGGGCAACATGCTGAAATGAAGGCCACTGGAGATTTAAGAGCAAAGGTGTGATTCTCTGCAGGGTAAGTTAGCTATTTAGAGACAACTTGCATCTCTTTCCATTTAAGCTATTTCCAAATAAGCTAAGGTGGTTGTCTAGGCTCTGTCTTTGATAAATGGAAAAAATCATTATCTTGAGAGGGTGATCCACCCTCCCCGTTGCAGAGCATGACAAATTGTCTGTTCGAACTGCCTGTTCCTTTCCACTGACTGTTGAGATACCTTTGACAAACTGAACTTCAATATGATTTCTAATAATGAGGCTTGGTAACTCATTTCACATTGACTGGCTCTGCTAAACATATCACCGAAGTAGTCTGATTTAGGGATGACATAATCATAGGTAAATGGCAAAACCCTCTCTTCGCCAGAAAAAGGAGGCTTTCTCAGTTGATTTCAAAGCATATCCAGAAATGAAGTACAGATGGGGAAAAATTCTCCATTTGTTCGCAGATAGCATCCTTAAAATCCTCAGCATCCTCGCAGATAGCTTCTAAAGCTCCTGATATCCAGGGGCATTTTAGGGAAAGTGCTACAGGAAAAGAATCAGGCAGTTCTATCCATAAAGTGGTTGGATTTGATTCACTGTTGGTGCCTTAATTGAACTGGTCAGGACTGCACTGATGCCATACAGAAAAAGGAAACACCGAAATACCATGTCGGCATCCACTGTGACCATAGGATCACATTCAAAAGAGGTTTTAAAATGCAATGGAAACTGAGATCACCTATGGACACCTTGCATCACCTGTGATAGAAAATAGCCATCAGAAAAGTTTTCTGGTGCAGGTCACAAGCTTCCTCCCTCACTTTATAACCCTCCCTCTTTCCCTCTCACTGGAAAAAGATTAAAAACAAACAACAAACCCATAGCCTCTCCCTAAGAATGGTATGATATAGCTGAAGATGCTAATTAGTTCTGTTGCAATATTGTGATGCTTTTACTTCCTGTGATTTGCAGTAGCTGCCATTAACTTTTCTGGCTATCAATTTAGGAACCCCTGGATCTGGACCCAGGATAATAATGTTCCTACCCTTATTGCTGTCCTAGTGTGTGACTTAAGGCAACACATTTCCCCTCCTTGCTGTACCTCTCCCTCCCACACATTGTCTGATATCTTTTCAGAACATATTGGGGGAGAAGAGGGGGGGGGTTTGAAACTGAAATTATTGCTGTTTATGAATTTGTGTGAAAAAGAGTTGTAATGTCAGAGAATATAAATAGTAGCAACCCAAATTAAAAACAAGCTATGCAACAGGGAATAGGCCAAGTTTAATAGTCTGTATCAGCACTGAAAGAGTGAAAATGCTTTAGAAGAACTTGCCTGGGTATTCAGAAAAATACAGGCTCCTCCTCCAGAGCTACTGGATGTTGTGTGGCAGGTTCAGGTGATCCTCCCATCTCAAGTATTACTTAGATGAGTCCTTCTGGAGTGCTGCAGATTGCCTTGATATCTTAGAGGACCACCTGGCCATGTTTGGGTCAATGAGACTCTCTTAAAAGAAATGTCCCCAACGAGAAGGGTTTGTCACTTGTGGGATTGGTTTGCTGAGCGTTTTTTTTGCTCTTAATTTGCTGAATGTACTCAAGTGTACCAGTATTTATTCAAACAAAGCAATTTGAACTCTGAGGCTTATGAAGCTTTCCTATCAATTTGTGGTCATCTTGCTGAAGTCTGGTGGCTGGTCATCTGTGAGAGCAAACAGAAGGTTGTGCACATGACTACTGCAAAGGGACAGGCGCTGAGTTTAAAGGCAATTTGTTTTCACTACCATTTTTAGGGAATCTGCACAAGAGTGGTACAACCTATATTCCACACATAGAAATTTAAGAAAGTGGCAATCTGAGTTAAGGCAGAGGGTTCTTGTACTTTAAGCTTTTTCATTTCAAAGTGTTGAAAAGCTTAGGATTGATTAGGAACAGTGTTTTGATAAGGCTGACTGCTTAAAAAAGCATTCCCTCAGACTTTTGCAAGTAGTTGGCTTTTTTAACCTTTGAAATCTAATAATCTACTTCTGGATTCCAGAGCAAAAATAATAGTATTCAAGTTCAGTTGTCCCAGAGGAGATGCAATGACAGTGCCACAGAAGGAGCAATTTCAAATACAGGTGAGCAGGAGTTAGCTTTATGATAGTTATAATCTAGGGAGATTGTCTTAATGCAGGTGTTTTGATTTGTTGGATTTTTTCTTTAATCTGGTTTCAGGCTTCCTCTTCCATTTTCAATCCTTCAGAATTGGGTTATTACTAGTCTAACAGAGTATTGCTGTGCATATTTATTTGTGCCTATGGCATGCCAGGTACTTCACAGAAAAGCCAGTCTCTGCTCTGAAAGGTGTTCAGCCCCAAATGTTGGCCCACAGACGAATTTCAGTGGTTACCAGTGTCTTAGCCAGGGATCAGACAGCTGTTGAGTGAAACCTTCAGGCCATGGTCCTTCCATGTTGACACCACTGTTGGTTTTAAAATCCAAGCCATGCACATGTCTCTGAGAATAATACTTTGACAAATCAATTGTCATCATTCTAGTACAATTTAATGGAAAACTTTCAACCTGAATTTTTGCCTGTTCTGCCTTTTTGATCCAAATCCAATCTTGTCCTCACTCTCTAATGGTCTAATTCTACTGTTGGTTTGGTTTTTTCTTTTTTTAAAGAAATTATTTTCCCGAGCTGCTGCTGTTACAGATTACAGTATCATAGCATGAGTTACCACTATGTCTTAAGAGTGAGTTTTGCTGTACCTTGGCATGTGATCCATGTGCTGAGGAGCAAAGAAGTGAAATATAAAAGTTGTTAAAGGACTCTAACTTGTGGGCAGATGCAATCCAAACTAAATAAGTGGATGAAGGAGCCAGTCTTATCCCACGACTATGCTAGCAGATCATGTAGGAAACAGTGTTCCCTGGGAAAAGAGAAAAGAAACCAGGGTTTAGTGGTGAGACTTCAAGGAGGGAGAAGAAGCTTCAGGCAAAAGCAAGGAAGCCAAGGGTCCTTCTTTTTGTAGCATCAGAGACTTTCTGGTGGCAGAACTAGACAAGGTAAAAAGGACAAAGCAGCGGCCTGAGTGGATGGTTTCTTCTGATTGTCTGGAAACATCAGAAAATAAGGAGAAGACCATCTGAGAAGCCATGAGTCAATGCTGCAGAACCATTGCAGACAGTGGGGCACCTGCCATTGACATGCATTCCTGCATGGTCAGTATGTCTGTGGAGTTTGGAGGGCCAGAGCTGCTCAGCCTCCCTGGCCAAGGGACAAACATGAGTGCGGGAACATTCTGTGAGCACTGGAACAGAAGCTCCCTGGGTCACCTATGGCTGGGAGTTCCAGAGTTCAGTTTCCAGTGAAGAACTATCTGTTCTTTTTGAATCTGCTACTTCTTGTGTTATAAAAGATCATGAAGAATTTTTCTTCCAAGATATGTCTTCCTGACTAAACTGAGGCCTGACCAGACTTGGCTTGGCTTTTAGCCTACTTTTTTTGGGAGGGTAGGATACTTGTTAAAAACAATTTTAGGTTTTTTATAAGGAGACTGTACAGCATCTGTAATCTGCTTTTTTCTGCCTTCTCAACCTAGATTGAAGCTTCTGCTGGAAAAGTCAGGATATGATTCTGGTAACTGAGGTGTTAACATCGGGATAGCAAATCTACACCTCACACACAAGAACATCTTCTGGCCCACTCGCTCTTGCCCTCTTTCTGAGAGACCTGCAGATAGTGAGTTCTGTGTCCTGTGTGACATGGGAACATGTCTGCCTGTGAGCAGTTTTCCATGCAAGTGGATGGCATGATGGCACGTGTGTATGTCCCTAAGCAAGGGTGAATGCACACATTTGCACAACGAAAACTACATGATGTCCCCTACCTCAATCATTGAACCAGTTCTATTAACTATTAGACTGCCATAATGAGAATTGGGTCTAAAATCTATTTAATCTGTGTATTATCTCTCAATTACAGTAGTGCCTTACAGTCTCTTTCAGTGATCTGAGAGAGGTGAATTGAATGATCTTTCAAACCCTAGGTAATTAATTCCTGACTGTCATCACAGGGCAATTTTAATTACTTGGAGCAGCTTAGTCAGCACATCAGGTTGCAAGAGCTCTCCAAGGGTTCTTATCCTTGTCGGTTTACAGGGGACTTCCTTTAAATATCTATAGAAACACCCCCCTACACTTGTATACAATAACCAACCTTA
The DNA here is from genome assembly GCA_013397955.1 of Grantiella picta. NCBI lineage: Eukaryota > Metazoa > Chordata > Aves > Passeriformes > Meliphagidae > Grantiella > Grantiella picta. Next base: position 864,792 of record VZRM01005554.1, read on the forward strand.
GCAGGATCATCACTAAAACCTCTTAGAAAACTGGGTGGCTGCAACCTGAGTGACAGCATTTCCTCAGGAGCAGATCAGATCAGTGCAGCACTGCTTCTGGTAGCCTGACAAAGAACCCTCTGTCTGTTTTCATTAACAGGATATTTTGTGCCTTTAGAAGCCTAAAGTGTTTCTTATGAAACAGTTTCTCCTAAAATGTTTGAAAGACATTTTGACCAGAAGAACAAACAATTTGGTGTATTTTATTGTAGGCAAGGCTTGCTTTCTTCAGCTGGAGGACCTGCAAGAGACAAAAATAAGGAAAAAGCCCAAATGGGTGGGAGTTCCTTTATAAACTCTTCAGAAGAGAAGCCAAGACAAACCCCTTCTATTTTCCTGTCGTTTCAGCTTTCCTCAGTGCTGGGCAGAGGAGTAGAGCCTGCATGTTACATTACCTGTGTGAATCCAGGGACAGGGCTTTTATTTTCTTTCCATCTTTTTAATTTATTGGCTTAGTCCTCAGCTTATTTTTTCATCTTTTTGACTGACTGCATGCCAGTTGTAGTTCTTTCAGTCTGGATAGCATGTCCTAGCATATCAGGTTACTGTGATTCCTTTCTTCAGCACACAGCCCTTCAAGTGGGTGAAAAAGAAGAGCAAGACTTTCTAATATTGTCAGCATGGCTCTAGGAAATTTGAGAGGGGAAGGAGAAATGTGAATGAGTTCACAATATTCATTTAAAAGTTGGTATTACTAGAATGAACAGGAAGGTCACAGCAGATAAAATGGAAATTAATTCATCCCTGTGACTCTTTCACTTCGAAGTATCACTAGCAACTCTTGATTACCATCTCAGAGCCTTGCTTGCACACTGCTTATGAGATCTCCAGCAGAATGGATCCTGGCTGGCATGGCTTGGTTTTGGGGGGGATAACCTATGAGCTTTACNNTTTTTTTTTTTTTTTAATTAACCCTCCTTTACTCGCAGCAAAGTGACTTCTTCCCAGGGCTTCAGTAACCAGCTTTAGCTCCCAGGCACTCACATTTCTCTGTGCCCCGCTTCATCAACATCATGCAGCTCGGCCACCTCTGTGAGTACTGCTGCCAACTCCAAGCAAATGGAGGAGAGGATAAAGGTCGAAGGAAGTTGGGGCTCTGGAAAGAAACCAGGCAGTGGCATCTGTCAGCCTCTAAGAGCTTCCCCTGTTCCTTACTGTCTCCTCCAGCCTCTTAGAGCTGCTGTGTGGGAGGAAAGAGCAGCACCAGCAGCTGGAGGAAAGTGGGAGGAGTGGGAGGAAGAAGAGGGAAGAGCACCTGGGGGCTGAGAGCCAGCCTCGCTGTCTGCTCCCTTTCGCAACCCCCTCCAGCTGTGTTTCTGTTCCTCACCTGGAGAGAATATCAGAAGGGATGAGGAGCAGGTAGTGGTGTGAACAGTGTTTGGGGGGCAATGCCCACCATCTCCCTCCCCCTTGCCGTGCTTCTGCCTTTCTCCATGCCGGGAAAAGTGCTGTCGCTGATACTGAAGCACTCCAGCACTGTCGTGCCTTATTCCCTCTACCTCCAAGTTAATGAATGGGCAGCTGAAGCAAAGATGAGAAGTAGCCAAGGACAAAATTTGTATTGCCTCCTCTCTGGACATATTTGGACTTGAATGGATGATCTGTCCGACTAAGAGCAGGTAAGATTGTCCTATCCCAGTACACCTCTCCTATCCCATCCTACAGACTGTCCCAGCACCTTCCTGGGGGGAGTTATTGTGATGTGAGGGTCTTGCAGCTCTTTGCCAGTCTGGGCACACCAGGTTTGTTGAATTGTGGTCATGCTACCTGTTCCCCTTCTCTGCCACCACAGTCGTGGTCTCTACTGACAGAATCACTTTCCCAGGTCCGTTTTTGCTCTGCCTTTCTCTGTGTGCCAGCTTTGGCGCCCTGTGACTGGTTGTGCAGTTTTGTGCCTACACACCTGCAGCGCTGGAGCCTACTAGGCATATATACCTACACACACATATACCCACAGCCTCCTTCCTGCCCTCCAAAGAGTCCTCGTATTCAGTCACTCACTGCTGATTCATGGCAGCCCTCTGTCTGTCCCCTGTATTCCTTCCCCGGCCAGGCTTTGCCGGCGGGACGTGTGCTGGCTATGGACACTGAGGAACGCGGCGAGGGTAACGCTGATTCCCCAGCACCCCGAGCTTCGGGCTGAACTCACACCCTGGGCAGGAGCCTTTCGAGCCGGGAGGGGAAGGGGGCGTCCGTGCCGCAGATGTCCCGGTTTGTGTCCCCCCGGGGGGGGCGGGATCCCGTCCCTTTCGCGGCCAGGGACAAAAGCAGCTCCCGCCGCAGCCCGGCGGCGGGGNCACCCGCTGCTCCCCCGCCCGCACCGCAGCCCTCGGAGAGCGGCGCCGGGCGGCCGGGGAGGGGCTCCCCCTCTCCCCTGCGCGCCCGAGGTGCGGCCGCGGGGTTCCCGCCTCGGCCCGGGTGTGCCCCTTGCCGGACGGGGGGGAAGGCAGGGGGCTGACGAGCTGTGGGCTTTTTGGGGAGGGAAGTCGCCTTGGCAGCGCTGTGGGAGCGGCAGGTTTTGCGGGGGTGTTCCTGAGACCTCCCTGCGTGAGGCCGCCCGCGCTTGGGCCGGCAGCTCGGCTGGAACCCGCCGGCTCCGGGACAGCCCTGGCTGAGGGGAAACCTCCGCGTCGTCACCGCCTCCCCGCCCGGCGAGCGGCCCCGAGGGCGGCCCGGCTCCCCCGCGGGCCCCGCAGCGCCCCGGCGGCTGGGGGGGAATCTTCCCTGCCGCCCACACGGTCTGAAACCAGGGGGATGCGGGTGCCCGCGGTGGAAGGGAGGAGGCGGCGTGGTGTACCGGCGGTCCCCTCCGGGGCAGGTGGAGCCCAGCACTGCATTTCTGAGGGTTTTACCCACTTCTGCTCTAGATTCTCCAAGGGGAGGGTTTGCCCATGGAAGGTTTCTCCGGGCAATCCTCCCAGCCCACGGAATGCTCCTTTGTGCAACCTCACGCCGATCTGCCCTTCGGGTTGCGGCGTGCGATTCCCTCACCTTTCACTGTGGGTTGTTGTCTTGGACAAAACTTCAGTCACAGCTGGGCTAATCTTTATCTCTTTCACGAAGCTCACGATCACTGCTTTCCAGATGAGCCTCCCCAGCTTTTTTACCAGCTCAGTGCCTCACCTCTGCGTGCCCTCCAGCTTCTCACAGCAGCCTGTGTCCCTAGAGCCCAAGGGACAGCCCACTGGCAGGGAGTTCCCTGCTCACCTTTCTGCCTCTGGAGCGGGCAGAGACGTTATTATCCAGCTCTGCATCTGTCCTGAAATGTCTGTAATTCAGAACACACAGCACCTCAGGCTCTGTCAGTTTCAAACCTTTCGGGCTGGATTCATGCTCAGAGAACAATGACACCACTTTCTCCCAAACTGTTTCAAATTCAGGCAAAAATCAAACAGGACAGTCATGTTTCGATCTGGGCTTGACTCAGAACCTGGGAGCAAAACATCAGTTCTTCTCACCTGATGGTCACCAATCCTGCTGGGACAGGTAACAGCTGCCTTTTAGAGACCTAGAGGGGCAGAGCTAGAGAAGTGGTGCAAGCATCCCCACCCCAAGTCCCACCGCCGTTTGTTAGTCCCTGCCCAGCCCCCAGGCAGGTGAGGAGAGATGAGCTGGGAACTTGCCCACGCAGGGTGTGGCACAGGCACTAAAGGCTGAAGTATAGAAGCCATGGTGAGGACTTGTCCTGCCTGTGTCTGTGATGTTCTTTAATATCTTAGGATATGTAGGGGATTGCAGGCTAAAGGACTCTCAGACTGCCCCCCATTTTCTAGCTTGAAATGCTCTTTAAAATGTATTTTAAAAAAAAAATCCAAATACTATTAAATGCAAAGAAATCAGGAAAAACAACAAGGAACAAAAGCTCTCAATCCTAGCTGAGCACTGCACAGACAGGAACCTGCTCTGACGTACATGAGCACCCCATAGGGATTAACTCTCTCCTGCCCAACAAAGCCAGCCTTCTACTTTCTACTTTGCAGCACATTTTGTGCACTATAAATGTATTTAATCTAGCCAGATATGGAGATTAAAATGTACAGGCTTAGTACCTATCTGCAGTTGTCCCCACCCATAGAACCCCTCACAGTCCTGGTCCAGGAGTTTTCTGCCTATATGACAGATCCAAAAAAAATTCCCCTGTGAAGCAGAAACAAAAAACAGGCAGCAGAAGTCTAAAGGAAAAAGACAAGAAGCTTTTGGAGTAATTCTCCCCTTTGCTTTCCTGTAGTAAATATGCAGAAGGGTGTCTACTGCATGTCTACTACTAGCCAGTTAATATTTTGCTACCCTCACCCCTTAACTGAGGTTCCTAAAGCCCTTTGCAGCCAGTGCTTCACTCAGCCTCAGGTACCCCCAGGAGACAGCGGGTGTCACTAACCTGCTTATAAAAACAGGGGCGGTGAGCCACAATTGTTTGTGTAAAGCCACCTAACAGACAGTTCCTGGAACACAAATTAGGAGGTGGGATTCTCAGTCTTGACTTTAACCTTCAAGCTAGGTTTCCTCCTTTTCCCAAACCTGCAGTGCCAAACCACTGCAGTATCAAACGTGCAACAGCATCCTCCATCTTCTTGTCATCTTTGGTATCACATCAGGGTGGAGGGACATGTAGGCTGCAAGCCTCCAGACCCTCACCTGCCTTTAGCGGAGACTGCCGTTTAGAAAGCTGAACCAGGATTCATGCTTTTGGCTATTTGCATTGTCCTTCATTTCTATAATGGAGCATCATCACTGAGGAGGGAATTACTCAGAAATCACTTGCTTTAGGTGTTGCATCTGTCCCATGTTTAAGCACAGTGAGAAGGTCTGATATTTTTCCCCATTTTATTCCAATGTTTTTTCCCTGCACCTGTGGGCAATTCAAAATCTCACCAAGAGACCACCTTTGCAGAGATATAGCCCACAGAAGGTCTCAGTTGTGACTGCAGCAAGAACCAGTGTAGAAGAATTTTTCCACTACCATGATAATTAAAGCATAACATTGCCTAAAATATACTTGTCCTTCTCACCATGGTCTGCAAATTTTGAGTTCTCTCATTTTTCACTTTCAGGTCTGACTGGACACGACCAGCATCTTGTGGTGTCTGCATGGGAGACGTGTAGAGATTGTCTCTCTCTTTCACTGGCAATCCATTACTGTGGTACAGCAGAGGACATGAGCAAGAGGTTCCATAGCATCTGAGATGGCAGTGAAAATCCTGTGATGGTGGCAAGATCCTTGGAGACAGGTATGTCATAACAGGTATGGTGTTTTCTCTGAGAAAGCCAAGTGCAAAATATTTGCTAGCTTACACTCTACTGAATTTAGAGAAATTTTTTTTTTAATTCTTCCTCAAAAGAAAGGGGTTCTTGTGAAGAAGGGATTTATAGCAGGGAATTCCTCATATCTGAACATTTGTTCGAGAAATGGAAAAAATTCATGAGCTCTATCCAATCACTTAATTGAAATCTTTTCCCAAAACACCACATCTACTTTTCTTAATTCTGGGGTGGTACCATTCTGAATCTATACTTTAAGTTCCTCATAAAATGAGATAAAACTATGTTGAAGATGCCTAGTTAGCACTGCAGGAGCGTAGTATGAGACATAACTTTTTATACATGAGAGGGAAAGTATGGTGGACCGATACTGAACTCAAAAGCATTCCAGGAAGTTTCTGGATTATGTTACTAATCAGTGTGCCTTGTGTTTAAATGTGTTTGTGCTCTCCACACATCAGTGCAGTGTAGAAGCCCTGGGGGAAGCACCACAGGTGTCAAACTGGACTTTTCCAAGCCTCTTGTCTTCCACTTGACTATGTCAAAGGCCCTTGCCCTCTGCAAGAATCTGTCTAGGAGCAAGTGCAAAGTTCAAGTAAGATGTCTCCAGGGGTAGTATGGCATAAGATGGATGAGAAAAGAGGGAGAAAGCATTTGCTGATAACCAGAATGTGGAAAAATTAATTTCTGTAATTTCAGGCTTGTGTTGCTCAAAAGCCAGGATTCGGTGACATTTGACAGGAAATTAACTTCTCAGTTAAGACCCAGCAAACATCGGTGTTGTTCTATGTTTCTTGAACACTACAGGGGGTGGCTTAAAATCCTTTTAGTGCTCCCAATTCCTTACCATTTATCTATCTCTAGAAAGTCCAACAAAGTCTGATTTTCATACTGGTTCAAGTGTCCTGAAACTTGGGCTTGAAACCTAAAACCTTCCTCACCCGTGTCTCTACTGTCAGTGATGAGACAACAGGATCACAGATCCTCTTAAGCATCTTAAGTTAAACCCCCTTTCTTCCAATGATGCTTTTCTTGACTCCATTTGCTAATTGTGAACATGGAAACTTGATAGCCAGAGACCTCGTGCTAGAGCCTTACAGATCTCCAGATTACTTGGCCATAATTAAATTGAGGAGAACAGAGGGAAAGCAATTAATATCTTAAAAAAAAAAAAAAAAAAGGAGGAAAGAAAACAAAACAACAACAACCTAACCCCCAGAAATCAAATCCATGACAATGACTTTAAATGTGTAGTATGTGGTCAGGGACGTATGAGTCACTTGGGCCTATCTTTATAAGAGTAGCAAAATATGAATAAAACACTCATCTGGCATGGTGCCACTGTCCCTGTAGCTATATCAGAGCATAACAGCAGCCTGCATTGTCAGCTAGAGTCTTATTGTCATCAAGGCAAATAAAAATCCTAGTCCTGAGGCTCGGCTAATAGTCATCCTGTACCTCAGCCTCCTATTGCAAGTCTTCCTTGGAGCTGTCTTCCACAGCTGTATTTCTTTTTATACCCCCATTTAATTTTCATGATTTCAAGAGTTTTCAAAAGAAGTCATAGCAGGTACTGTGTCTCTCCTCTCGTAGTTATATTGCCCATAACACTAACAGCTCTGCAGTGCGGGTTCAACCTACATTTGCTTCAATGTTTCTGGGCTAACATGGAAGGTGGTTGCTGCCTGCCAGGATTAACAGTCCAGTCCACATTACGTGGTGTGACCATGGACCTTGGCCAGGTCCATCCAGATTCTCTGTTTAGGGACATAAGTGTGGCCGGTGCTGAACCATTGCACTTGCTGCCTGCAACACAGAGAGGTCCTCTGTGAAAAGGAGATTGTGGTGTAATGGATACTGGCAAAGCCTTTGAAAAGGTAGAACTGGCATCTGTCAGGAGTGACGTTCTTTACGACTGACTCTGCTCCAGCTAGATGGATAGATTAGATAAAGCCACCCAGGTGGCCTCCAGCTCTGCCACTCTGTGGCAACCTCCTGAGAGCAGTCTGTGCCATCATTAGCTTGATGAGCCATCACAACCAAAACATAAAGAGAAGGCAAGAGCCTATTTTGGTTTAGGAAGAGAGCTTGTAGGAAATCAGTGTACTTCAAACCTGTGAAAGTGTAGATAGAGATACAGCGCAACTGCAGAAGCTGGTAACCTGCCATAGTTTAAAACCAGGGTCCATCTCACCCTCTGTTGCCAAGGAGCAGACTAGAGGGAGGTTGGAAGGGCAAGATGAGTTTTACAGAAACAGCTGGACTTCTACAGTACATCACTCTTTACCAGCGTGCTGATATTGCGGCTGCATTGTGTTAAAAGGTCAAATCCATTCAGTTCCCATGTTGTGGCCCCCAGTTCCCAGAGGGAGTCACATAGCACAGCTCACATGCTAACTCACTTCTACCTCCAGCCCCAAGTGAAGTAGCCATTTCCCTTGGAGAGGAAACCTAGAAGAGGGAAGAGTTTCCATGAGATGCAAGATGGATGACTGGGAACACAAACCCTGTGACATTGCTCAGCAGCACTCCTTAGCCCCTAATCCTCGAAGGAAGGGATCTCTTCTTCATGGCTCTAAATGGGAGTAACATATGAGTTCCCAAATGAGTGAAGAAATTATGCAACCAAGAGGCAACTGATTTCATGTTCATAACGCTGGGAGGGAGGGGGCCCTCCCCCGCATCTTACCATACAGTGAGTGGGGTTTCCTTAATGGGAATCTCTCCACTTCTTCTCCCCCAAATCCTGAGCTCCTGTGTGTGGGGTATGCTGCCTGTGCATCAGATGGGCGGAATGAGTCTGTCGACTTATTTTTCATTCAAAGGTTTAGCTGAAGATAGATTTGAACTCCACACATGTATTTCAAGGGAAGCTTTTTCAGCAAGTGTAGTAGGCTTAGCCTGAAATGCCCACCTCTATCCACCCCTCTCCCTCTGGAGAATGGAGGCAACTCAGTTTGCTGCCTTTCACTGTATCTGTTTGTAAGAAAGTTGTGAGGGAAAAGCTCAAATATGTGGGCTGAACACTCCAAGATAAAAAATAGTAAAGCCAAAAAACCACCATGATCCTCTTAAGTGATCTGACAGCTTGAGGTCCACCCTGATGTCAGTGAAGACCAGTTGGGGAAGGGCTTTGTCCTTTCCCAGCGGTGTGGCATGTGTGTGTGTGCAGGGCAGTTTAAAAAAGACTCTAATTGGGAGCTCTCCCACATTCCCAAACTTTTCAGCATCTTCCATCATCTAAATTCCATTTTTTCAGACTTTAGAAGCATTTACAAATCACTGATTAATCTCACCCTGTGACTACTCCAGCTCTTTGCTGCTGGGTAAGGGAGCATGACTTACCCAGGTCAGGCCATGACAGAAGCAAAAGAAAGCCTGAGGAGCATCTGCTCCCAATGCTTTCCTACCTGTCAGGTCATATCTGTTCTCTTTGCATGCAAGTTTGGGGGAAATTTGGTGTCTGAATGGATTTTCCCAGTAGATTGGGGGTTTGTTTGCATGTGCAGATCTGATATATTAGGTATGTGCCATGGCTGGTGACACTCAGGTCCCTCCTAGGAGGCTACAGAGAAAAATTACCTTCCCCACATGGCTTGGCTGGGGAGAGGGGCTGAGCCCTGACCAGGTGGTCAAGATGGAACACGGGTCATAGCCCTTCAGGAATGGATTTCTGTCGCCAGTGTCACCAGGACAGCCCACTGGGAGAAGAGCTAAAACTCCCAGGTATCTGAACAGCTACGCTGGAGCTTCCTCTGGCCTCTCCTCCCCAGGAGTGAGGGTGCTTTGGGCTAGGGCTGACACAGCTCAGCAGGGGACAGGAGCAGGGACAGTCCCTGGGCAGCCCTACCAGCACTGGGGCTGTGCGATAGCACCATGACTGCAGGCAGCTGCCGCCCCAAACCCCAGGTGCTCATTAGCTCCAGCCACAGCTGGATTGAGCACAGGAGTGACTGCAACATGGAAGGGCCTTGGAGGCTGCTGGGGGTGTCTTCCCCCACCATGCTGGACAGCAGATGGGGAGGGCAGCTCTGGCTGGTACATGTCCCTCCATGAGAGAGTAATAGGAAGATTACTGGGATTTCTGCTTTTGTGAACCATCCTGCCTGTGAAGTAGCTAAGCAGAAACACCTAGGAGAAAAAAATGGAAGCATTTTCTTGATCATATGAAGGGTGATGACCCAAGATGGAAAAACTGGCTTTGTGTCCCAGCAATGCCACAGACTATTTCTACAGCCTTGGGTAAGTCACTCAACTTCCATTTACCCAGCTTTAAACTAAGTGCTAAGGGTTTTTTCCTTTTGTCTTTATTATTTTCTTCTTCTCTTTCTCTTTTCACATACTAAGCTCCTTGGGCAGCCTCTTAATACCCAGTATGTCTAGCTTCTCACATGTTATGGTACAGATCTTATTTGGTTGTTTACTTCCTCCCATAACATAAATGACAACTCACTATTAATATCCTTGTAGGAATACTGAGGTTGGGAGAGGCTATTTTGAGAATGACAGGATGAAGGGGGGAGGGAAAAAAGGATTTTGTTAAAATGCAGACATTGCCCTTCCTAAGCGAGGCTGAGTTAGCATCCTAAAATTGGGCAATAAATGCTACTTTTTTTCTGCGTCCTTCCCTTCTTTCATCCATTCTGAGCTGAACCTTACTGCTGCAGTGTATGTTCTGTCCTCAATTAAAAAAGAAAAAAAAAACCACAAAATGAAATAAGCCCCTGATAATATAATTCCTCTTCCACTGCCTGAGTCTCTGCACCAGGGAACTGTGAACAATCTACCGATGCAAACAGCCCCTTGTGTAAAAATAGCAACACAACCACAAACTTCAGGGTAATCACTGCTTGATTTCAAAATATTTGTTCTCCTCCTGCCCTGTCCTTTATCTCTCAGGCCTCTATATGTCACTAAAGCAACATTCGATAGCTCCTCGCCAGGTCTGCCTCCTCCAATGTGCTCCATCATTATTAATGGAAACAATCTCCATCTCAGAGTATTTAAAAATATACCCTTTTCTAAATATAGGCAATCTGCGTGTGCTTAACTACTACAGGGCAGAATGAGAGGGACCAAAATATTGACATGCACTGGGTGTGTATAATTTGTTTTGATTCTTGCTACCCCCCTCCCCCCC
>VZRM01005554.1:875253-887231 GCA_013397955.1 Grantiella picta
CCCCCCCCCCCCAGTGCTGATCTGTATGTTACCCACACACCTTGGAGGAAAATCTGACATTATTTAGCATGAGGAATGTAGCAGCTGCTTGGAGCCTGGAGTTTCCTTTGTTTATTTTTCCATCCTCTGTCCAAACAGTGTCAGTGAGAGCGGAGCTTACAGAGCTATTTATAGCCTCTCACCACACTAGGCTGCACCTTGCCAGCAGCAGCAGCAGCAGCAGCAGCAGCAGACCCCCGGAGGGGATGGGACAGGGCAGTCCATGGGGCAAGGCAGGCCACAAGGCCCTGGGCAAGGAGAGCAGGACAGGGGAAAGCCTGGAAGGCAAGAAGGGGCAGGGAGCAGAGCAGAGGAGGTGTACTGAGTGGAGGACCATGGAATACAAGGTGGAGAGGAGATGGGGACGGGTGGATGGGGAGAGCTGTCTCAGGCACTTGGCAGGGGACAGAAGCTGCTTTGGAGGAGATTTGAGGAGGGAGATGTAAGGTAGCTATTTCCTGCTTAGTATGAGGTCTTTGAATGAAATCATCTTGTGGCAACCTTTGCCAGGGATCGGGTAGCATTTGGGAGCAGGTCAGATTTGAGACCTGCCTTTTTGGAGGTGGGTTTGGGGGGATGCAGAAACATCCCATCTCACCCAGTACAGCAGGAGAATCTAAAAAAAGAGGAGTTTGTCCCAAGGGGAGGGGGCAGCAAGTCCAGTGAGAGTCATAACTGGGACTAGGAACTCTGGTCTTACATGGCCTGTTGACCCAGGGGACTGGGTGCAGTGTGCTCCCCAACCCTTGCCTGGCGTCATCCCGTTTTTGGGGTGCCAAGCTCTGACCTTGGCTGGAGCAGAGAGGCAGAACCATGGCATGTGTGTGGCAACCGCACAGGAGGGTCTCGGTGCCTCCTTCCCAGCTCCCTCAGCTGTCACTGAACCTTTGCTTCCCCTGCTACACCCGGTGCCTCTCCCCGGGGGTCCTGCCTGCTTCTCGTGCCCCACGGGGAACATTTTCCTGCCTGTGGGTGGATTTGATTCATGCCTGGCTTTATATGCAAGCGCGTGCTGGTGGCAGTTCCCTAAAAGGGGGTGAGGGCAATGTACCCACGAACAGAGGCAGCTCTGGGGCTCTTGCAGCTGTGTTCTGTTGTTGTTAGCATTAATAAACCTGCCCTTGGTGCAGTCTGCAGGGCTTGAGGTGCTGACTAAGGAGCAAAAATCTAGGGAAGGCAGGGAGCGGGAAAGGGAGCTCGATTTGGCAGTGTGTGTGCGCGTGCTCTCCCCAGTACGTGTCCAGAGCCTAGGGCCACCCTATTTTTCTAATGGGGTGCAGGGAAAAAGCTGCGGTTTCTGCTTGAGGTATTACTTGAGCTGGCAGGGAGAGCTGGGCTGGCCAGATGGAGGGATGAGAGGGAGGCAGGGAGAGAGAGGCAGGCAGGGATGGGAGGAGGGAGAAGGGAGCTAGACACCTACGCAAACACAGAGTGAGAGGAGATCCTTGGATGCAAACACAGACACAGGCGTCCTCCTCCTCCTCACATGCCCCTGATTCATTTCCACATGCCATACACGTGACATGCTAATTCAGGGCTACTACAGAACTCCAGGGCGAGAGAGGAACGGGAGACAGAAATAAAACCCAGTAAGGCACCAAACTGCAGATTTTTAAAGGAGATTCAGCGCAGCTTAGCCGTACCCCCAACCCGTGCTCCCTCCGTGGGGGGCAGAGCCCGGGTGGCCTCGCCGGCAGCCCCTCCGCCTCCTCATGCCCCCACGCACCCCCACACCACCACCTTGCGGGAGTGGCTCCACGTGAGCCCCGCACACAGACCCAGCACGGAGCCAGCCCACATCGCAGCCCTTGCCGGGACACACGCGGTTACATCAGCGGCACGCTCCCCTCCGCGCCGCTGCTGCAGCACCGCGCTGGGGCAGCTCAGCCTCTACCCTCCTTCCCGGCACCGGGGGCCTGCAGAGCTCCGGTCTGTTTTTAGGCACTGCCACGTAAGCCCTACGTGCTGGGGGGAGAATAAGCTCCAAACAACCCCGTCACAAACCCGGACATTCCCAAGGTAAATGTAGTTACCCTGCAGTGGGGCGGGAAATGCTCTCCGCAGCAGCCCCCTCGCTGCAGCGCGCTTCCCCACCACTGGCCCCGGTGCTTCGTGTCCCTGCCCACCTCCACTCCCAAGCCACGGCAGGTTGCCTGCCCTGCCTGACTCCAACAGTCACATCCCCACTGAGACAAGGAGCCGAAAAGGGGGAAGTAAAATACAAAATACAGCTGTGGCTGTAGTGGGCTCAAGTAACTCTGGCAATATGACTGCTCTGACCCCATGGAGGTTTATACCAGGGTAATGGATAGGACAGTTTTGTTCTCAGGACCAGTTTATGTGGTACTTTCTTACCATCCGCTCTTCCAATGCTGGGTCCAAAAGGAATGAAACACCTGGATTCATAATTTCTATCATGCAGAAATAACGTCAGTACAAAGAGCTCTGCAGCCCATCACCAGCCATCTTCCTCCCACTCCCTGTTTAAGGCTGCATCGATGCAAAGACCTGAAGAGTTTCACTCTCTCAGGCACAACCAGGTGTGCCAGAGACATGGCCAGGGGAAAACAGTTTTCCTCTTTAGAGCTTCCTCTACTCCATGGGTAGGCAAGGACTCTCATCTCAGCCAGCCCAGATGAGCCAAACAGAGGAAAAGTCCTTGATCCATACCAGAGCAAATGTGGTGAGCAAGAACAAGCACTCTCTGCACTGCACTTGGGAGTGGTGGTGGCCACAGCAGCAGGATTGGACCTTTCACCAGCGAACACCCAGTGATGATGACAAGAAGGGCCCTTTGGAGTTAGCCCTGAGCACCTGCCATTGCATCCGGTCAGTTTGATGGGGGCTCGCTGGGCATGACACAAGGAATTGAGCAGAATTGATGTCTCTGTAACATGGGGAATCAAAGGTATTTTGGGCTATATTGTATCCTTAGCATGTCTTTGCTAAACAGGCTAACCCTCCAGACATCTCTAAGAGAAGCTCCAAATCTAGCAAGACAAAACCATCTTTGCCCTCTCCTGGGTGGACTCTTGTGTGTTTTACCTTTGAAAAGCATATTGGAGAAATTTGGGATGCAGTCCTGGTAATTTGCTCCTGTGAACAGGCAGCAGTTACAGTTTTTTCACCAAAGTGTTGCTCCCCTTCTCTTTTTGGGACCCAAAGGACCTAGTCCCAAGAAAGATATGATAGCAAGCCGCTTACTTTTGCATTTCTGAGGAGGAAAGAGAGATGGTCTAGTTTACTGGCTTTAGCTCTGCCCATGTGTGAAGAGGTTTTATTTGCTAGTCTGAATATTTTGAACCACGACCTGTGAAGGAGAATACACAGCAATTCCAGGTTTAGCTGCCGTGGCTTGTATTAGAGACACTCTGCTCAGTCAGGAGAAGAAACTTGTGTTGGTTCATGCAAAGAACAAGAGGAGAAGGTGGAAAGCATTCAAGCTAAATATTCCACCCAAGTATTTTAAACTGACAGTCACATGAACTAAAACGTCCCACAAGCTATATAAAACTGTGTAAGGTTTACTGAAAAACAAGGCTTTCTGTCTAAGGCAGTAGAAACAAAGGTCACTCATAACACCCACTACTGTTTGCATTTTCAAACTTTTATTAAGTCTATCAGAGGCCCTAATCAGGATCAAGGTCTTTGTGTGTACAGACATAAAGGTAAGATATCAACCCAAAATTATTTTTAATGAGGTAGACAGAGAGTTACACTGGAAAGGGCTGCAAATATGCACATGCAAAAGTGTGTCTGTGTGGTTTATGTCTAGCATCCTGTCTCCTCACAATACCACACATGGGCACCACAGTGATAGGTGCTCCCCCCAAAATGACAAGGAAATCCATGACCAAAGAATGCGCAACTGCAAGTAAGGACCAAACTGCCCTGAGTGCTCAGTTCAAGCCTAACAAGCTGCCACACACATGCCAATATTGCAGGCCATGCCTCTCCCTGTCTGCAGTAACCATGAGACAGCACTCCTTCTCACATTTGCAGAAACAAAGGTTTTATTTTTCATAATTATATTAATACCTGTTCTTTCCTCATGCTAGCAATTTGGTTGATTTCTTGTTTATTGCTTTTCACCTTCTACCATCAATAATTCAGCCACATAGCCCCCAGGAGGTGCAGAACTAAATCCTCATTTTACAGAGACTTGCCTAGGAAAGGAGTGATATGATAGCTGGAACTGGATCCCTGGCATTCCTGGTTCCTAACCCAAGACACAATCCCAGAGACAGCAATCCCACAACCTGTGATGCCAGCACTCTTGCTGGCCTTTGGTGGTTTGTTCTGGCTTCTGTCTCCTTGGGTTTTGCCATGAATAACAACTGCAGGATGTGACCCTGATCGTAAATGAGGTCCATGGGTGGGTTGTGCACTGTCAGTCTTGCTTCTTCTCCTCTGGTCTTTAATCTTGTATTTCCCAAATTGAAGTGTTCTACCCGGATCTTCTCAGGAGTCCCTCTGTGGATTAGGTCATGGGATTTATTTCAGTTCTCAGTAAAAATTCGTTCTTGTGATTAAACTGCTGCCATAGTCGACCCCAGAAAATCCTGTATTAGGGACTGGAAGGGGTGAGGAGAGAAAAGGCTGTGAAGAATCAGCTCCATTCATGCTCCCTGGCGAGTGTCTGAGCCATATAGGTCAGGCAGAAGCCATTTGCTGTGCTATACCTGCTCCACGGATGAACAGGGGACTGCATTTTGCATATGTGTCAGCTGCCTTACTTTTCAGTTTGATTCAATTAGATAAACCCTTCTTAAAATCCTGTAGAAATAAATATCCCTCTATTCCTCAAGCTACTGCTTTCTTTTTTCTATTTTTTTTTCTTATTCTTTTTCTTTTCTGTGTTTCTTTGCATGCTGTCGTTCCAGCTCATCCTTCAAACACCCCGGCCATCTCTTCGGGTGCCGTGGGCTATTTTTAATCCCTGTGCATATTCGAGCGCAGCCTCTCCGTGCCCGAGTCCCCCCGCCGGGGTGCAGAGGGGGCTGGCGGCGTGGAGCAGGGAGCGAAGTCAAGCCACAAGGGGGCATGTGCTCTTCTAATTCATAAAATGTGCCTTCATTGACAAAAAAAGCTGAACAATTGGTGAATGGTGAGTGCATAAGTTAATGCTGCTGGAGAATACACGGGTAGTGACGTGGGAGCTTGGCCGGGGGGCTTTTGCCCAGGGAAACAGAGAGATGGGGAGAAGTGGTGGGGCTCTAAAGGGCATCTGGGGTCTCTCTGCACCTCTCTCCCACTGAAGCAGGGAGCTCTGGTGAGGGGAGAGTCAGAGAGCCTAATTCTTCTCCCAAGCTCCACTGAAGGTAATGACAGAGCCAGGAAGATCTTGGTGATAGTCGTAGTCTCGAGCTGGCTCTAGGGATGCCTTGTTGGGCTTTTAAAGGTTTTGTGGCAAATGGTCTCAGCTGCCAAACATTTGTAATTCCTTCACTGGGTGACTGTAGAGAAGACTATTGGCTAAAAAGAATATTTACATGCAGAATATTTATTTCTAAGCAAACGTGACATCCACCTCCATGTCCTAGCCTTGTGTGGCTAAACCCATCCTCACCGTGACAGGTTCCCCACATTTTGCTGTCTGTTCCTACCCTACAGCACTGTGCTGGGGCTTGGTGATTTCGCCAAAGGGCAACCAATGTAGAAGGAAGAGAGAAGGGCTGAACACTTGAACAGGAAGCGTGGACCCCTGGGGATGCTTTAGCCCGGGCCTTCGACCATCTCAGGGATGTGTGAATACTCTGGTGAGCTAAAGCACTAGGAGCTCCTAAAGACCACTGTAAAGTCTTGTTTTCAAACAAATTTCCCAATGAAATGGATGAAAGAAAATATGAGATGAACAGAAGCTTTTCTATCTGAGTACCTCACAACAAATATCTGGTTTATTGTCCTTTTAGAGTCCTATTTCTCAATCCAAAATGGAGCCATATGTGCTGGGAGTCAGTTTATAACTTCCCAGGATATGGAGTTAAGGACTAATTTGACAAAGGAGAATTGATCAGGATGGTCTTAAGCGATATCAGGACTGAGGAGGCAACCATCATTCTGCCTGCCCTGTGAGCCCATGTCCTCCTTCTCCAGCCCTTCCCCTCCAAGTGTCCGGGCAATGCTGTCAGACCTTCACCCACTGTGGGCTGTGACCAGCCAGCACAGTCAAGGGCTCTTCTACCCGTCCTTACATACTGCACTGAAATAAGGGGCAGGGTTGCAGACAGAACATTTCCTGCTTCCCTTTCCTTTCTTTGGTGGGGAGTAGGAGGGGAAAAGCCAGGCAGTAAAGAGAAGTACCAGTGCTGTCCCTACAGCCTGCAGAGGGGAGATACTGGATTACTCCATAGTGACAAACTGGGGTGTCACAAGGAGCACCTCCTTGAGTAACCAGACATGGGAGGACCAGGCCTACAGGCACCCTTGTTAAACTTCAATGATTCAGTCTTCAAGCCCCTTGATGTCATTTTAAAAAGGCAGGGAAAGCCCCCATCATGCAGGTCAGAATGTAATGCTGCCCTCTCTCCATCTCTTCCTCTGCACAGGTACAAGACAGCAAGACATAGGTACTGCAAGATTTTATATTAAAAAAAAAAAAAAAAGAGGAGGGGAAGCAGGCTGGATTTACCTGTAGTCTGAAACAGATTTATGTTTTGAATGAGTGTGCCCAAAATGGTGCCTCTGAAAATTTTGAGTAAAATGCAGCAGAGGTAGAAATAAACCTGCAAAGGGTTTTCTGTCATGAAAAATTCTCCGACACAAGAGTGGCATGTGTGCATGGTAACATTTGTTGGAGAAATCAGCAGAAACTAACTCAGCCTCAAATGTGCCAAAGCCTTAGACATCATGCCCAAGGCTGCTGCATAGGGATCTCCTTTCAGAAACTGATTATTTCATGACGCTGACAGCAACACACCATTCAATGTTTTGAGTGTGGCATGGGCAAAGCTTTGGGAAGCCTAGTTTGCCTTGGGACATGTTTGGTCATGTAAGATGCAGGGTAGTCCCCTCTCATTTTCTTACCAGTTTGTGAGGCCTTCTGCAGTACTCTTTGCTTTTGCTAAATTCCAGATAAATCCTCCATCCATCGGACTCCTTGCACTATGTGCAGACCAGAAATTTCCCCTTGGACATCAAGTTGCACATGGGAAGAAAGACATCCTCCTTTGACTTGAGGCTAGACACAGCCACTTGCTCATGTGCTCTCTGTAGCCTGTGGCCTCTAATACCCCTAAAGCCATGTGCCATGAATCTTATCCAGACTGAAAATCTCCTGGTTCTTCTTCCGGCACTGATGGTCCACCAGTAATTCCTAATAGTCTTTAAATACAAGATGCCAATTTGATTTAAAAGCTGAAAATAGCAATGTGTCTGTCCCATCCCCAGTGAAATTTGGTAACTTACTTTGTCCATCCTTCTTCCTCTCTTCTAATTGTTCTTCTTTGTACAGTTCTTTATTTCGATTGCAATCTCCTTGTGTACAGCACACTCTCTTATACTGAACCATACAGCACTGTGTGCATTGAACTGCCTCCTTTCACTATTATTTAGGGCTTACATTTGCTGCTGCGCAGGTAGTGTGGTATCTCCCTGCTCTTCTAGAAAATTCCAAGAGTCATAGGACTGCAATGCCTAAGAAGTCAACAATGAAATGCTAAAAGAAATATCCCTTCCCAGCACAATCTTAACTGTGAGCTGTTGGCATTAGCTCCTGGAAATGGCATGGCAAGAAGTGAGGAGCCTAATAAATAGACCTGAGACATTCTCTTTGGGTGTGCTATTATTAGAATCACAGACAACAAATTGGAAATCCAGCATTTATCTGCATCTATTCTGAGTGTATCAAATGCGTTGACTGCAGCTGTATTGATTGTCTGTCAGAGTAGCTTGGAAAAGCTTATATCGTGATACACTGCAAGGTCTTATGTTGAGATGGAGTGTGGGTTATTTGGTTCACAGGCAGAGTTTTGGTAAATGTGCCTGCAGGAGTTGTCCACAGCCTGGTGGTGTGATCTCCTGGTCACTGGGAGAGGTGAGCTAGGCCATTACACAGAAGGAAACTGTATAGAAAGGGAAAAGTCAATGTATCTTTTAATGTGATACATGTAGGATCAGCCCTTGAACAGAGGCCAAGCCTAGCTCGCACCTGTTTGCTTGCGTGACCTTGCCTTGTGTTTTGCCACAGCAAGGAAGACATTAGACTCTGTCCAGGAGTCCTCCATACTCATTTCCAGTGTGCAAGCAGCGGCAGGTGAGGGCCCTGCTGTGGCACAGCGCCCAGAGGGCAGAGTTGAGGTCGCGTTGCAACGTGTGCAACACAATTCTGTATCTCTTTGGTTTCCTTGCTTGCTTTCACCCACTCTCTGCTTCTCTACTTCCAGAAAGGAAATTAAGGACATTTAATACCCTCTAAGCTAAGTTTTGGGATACAATATTGTACCAAGTCTTCTTCAGTTCACACAAATGCACACCCCTTGAAAAATGTAACCTTTTCCCTGTCGAGAGCCCAGATCCCCCCACTGCGTTTGGTTCACTGTCTTGCACACTACTTCCCTCTTTATGCTCCTATGTTTGCAGGTACCAGCACAAAGCTCCAAAGAGGAGCTAAGGAAGGACTGTGGAGCAGCCTGGAGCCACTGACTACACTTTGAAAAGTGGAGAGGACAAATGTGAATGGAGCACATATAACAAGCAGGAGACCTGAAACAAAGCACCCCAAAGCCCTGTGAGGTATGAATGTTGGTTCTGAAGTTTGTAAAGCTGAACTGCTCAGCTTCTCCCACTTCATTTCACTGCTTTCATCTACTATATTCGTTTGGGCTCTTTTTTACTCCCCTACAGTGTTTCAGGTCCTCTGAAATCTCCCCCACTGCACCCACACTTTGTACCTCCATACCTTCTGACACCTTCCCCTTCCTTTCCATGCAGCTCTGTTTGCAGCTTTGCTCCCTTGTTTCCTCCTACATTTCCATCCCAGCTTTACCCTTCTCTTTCCCACATCACTCTTGGAGGTTATTTGACATATCTGTGGGCAAGTAAGAGCATGGCAGTGCTGTGAGGTGTGAGTGTACCATGCACAGGGTGGCAGCACAAGGGACGAGAGCCAAGGGCCAGCCCCAGGCTGCTTCTGGCACATTGCGGGGGGCAGCTCTGGAAATTCAGAAACTCATTCTTGGTCAAACAAAAGTGACACACGAAGGAAAACACTGTCTGCACGGCTCCAGGTGGTTCTGGCCAGTGAAAGGCTTGGTGTTCAGCAGAATTCCCCTCTACTGCACTTACACAGAGGGTAAGGGAGGGTGTTTTTAACTTGTCCTCTTCACTGCCTGCCTGGCCTTCGTTCTGTGCCAGACCTTTCATCATACTTCTGAGCCAGGGCCCCATCTCTACTCCCTTGCCTTTTTTTCCTGCTGTCTTCTAACCGCCTCACTCGAATTGCTTTTACCCCTCCAGAATCCTATCCTCTCCTTCCTGTGCTTTTCTTCAGACCCTTCTTCCTTCTCCATCCAGCCAACCCTGGATGGAGAAGGACAGAGGCACTGACTGCCTCTGTTCAGTCAGTGCACATGCCCCAAAGCCTTCCCTCTGTCCACTACCCCCAGGATGTAAAACATTTAGAAACTCCAGAACAGCCTGTTCTAAAGGGGTGTTTTATCAGTGACTTACTGGAGTAGATGCTCAAATTGCTTGTTTTTCTTTGACTGCATTCACTTTCCTTGCTCCAGGTAACCTAATCCTGTTTTTTTAAACTGTCTTCTATCTTCCCTCAGTAAGTCATTACTGATCTTTCCTGACTACTTATGTTTCTGAAACAACATTGGACTATTTATTTTAGAGAGCTCACAACTGTTGGTTTAAACCAGAGATAGTGGGGTTTGGACAAAAGGAGCTCTTGTAAAACCTGAGAAGCGCATACATCACTCTGTTCCTGAAAGCTGTCAAGAGAAGTCACCTGCACAGTGCACGGGTGCTGCTCAGGTTTAGCCAACACCCCGTGGCATCTGGGATCACTTAGTTATTTTACCAGCAAGCTGCCTAGAAACCTTCTTGCCTCAGCACACATCTTCCTGCTCACATGCAACTCACTTTCTTTGACTCAATAGTTTGCCACAAGCTCGTGTGGGGACCTAAGGTCAAGGTACTTCAGCAGTAGAGTGTCACCACTGGTGCTGAGCACCAGCAGAAATGAATATCAAAGAACAGGCCAGTCTGAACAGGGCCAAAATATCTTTTGCAAAATGATGATGATGATGACAATACTAATAATAGTAGCAGTAGTAGTAATAATAATAATAATACCGGTAGTAATACAAAGATGAATGAATGCATGAATGAATGATTCATACAATGGCCATGCTTTCAGTCTATTTCTCCCTCAGAACTAAGAGTGGAGCCTCTGTACACACCAGTGTTAAGCTTGGAGTCAGCAGCAGTCTACAGATACAGTTCCAGCCACAGTAATATGTGGCCATTACACGGAAAAAAGCGATGCCCATCTCAGGCAGACTGCGCATCTGCAACTTCTGCTCAAATGACTCCAAATTTGCCCCAAGTGGTTTTAGCCAGGGCCTCTGGGAGGCTCATCAGTATTGCAAAAATCAGATAGAGCATACGAATATTGGGGTGTGTTGCACACTTCCTCATTAAGCAGAATATGATGCTCATTCTTCACTACAGCAGAGCAATGCACACTCTCCAGGATGGATCTGAGTGTACACTGTGCTGAAATACTGTAAGTAATAAGTGGTGTGCCCAAAAGTGCCTAGCTGCAGTGGTGATTAATCATTTAGGCCCTGATCCTGCAAACATGCATGAGTTTAATGTTACTACTATGAGTAATCCCCTTGATTTCAAATTAGATTAGTCACAGTCTTAACACTTGGCACGTGAATAAATGTTTGCAGGGCTAGAGCCCTATTTATGGCCTGATCTTGCAAATTATTACTGTCTAGCACAGTGCCTCTGTTTCTGAATATTTTCACCAATGCAAAAAAAAAAAAAAAAATCTGCAAACACTCTCCTGAACGGTGAACATTGCAGGATTAGATCTGCTGTTTGGTCCGTATGTACAGCTCTGCATGGTGTAAGTCACGGATAGATATAGCTGTATCTGGCCATGGGTGTGTGCCTTGATGCAAAGCACCTGAAAGCTGATCACCATCAATGTTTGTTACTGTCCTTTACCACTGATTTTAAGATTTAGGTCTACCATCTACAGTGTAAATGGCATTTTTCTCCTATTTCTTTTTTTTTAAGAAAGGAAGAGAGAGAGATTAAATCAATTCTGCTAACTTAAGGTGAGGACAATAAGGAACCCAGTAAGCAGCTTGCAAATTTAAGTCACCAGTCTAATCGAATTCCTCTGGGCTGCAGTGTCCTTTCTGTGAAATCAACCTGCATTAAAGTGACTGGGTTGCTGTTTGTGAATGTACCATCTCTGCAAATTACCACTGCTCCGTTGCATTGTGTTTGTATGAATGGGGGTGACATGTGCTTGCCCACAGGTCCACGTGAGAGAGGTGGGGTGAGGAAGGAAAGATATTTTTAAAATGAATCTAGAGGGAGAAAGTGGAAGCTGCGGCTTCACAGAATGTGAATGGTATCCTAAAATAACCCCTGTCATCTGCCCACCCACCCACTGCCAAAAATCAAGGTGCAGCTCTTTCATTTAAAATTAATTCTTGGCCCCAGAGGGTATCGATAGATCAATATCTTGTGTTTCTGATGTCTTGTGGGCCATCCTTCAATGGCTCATGCAAAGGCTAAAAACAGAAAGATGCAACACAAAAGATACCGCAGTCAGCTCAAGCAAGGGGGATATTTTTAGATCAGAAAAGGGAAAGGAGGGGAGAGGGAGAGAGAAAGGAAAGAGAGGGAGAGAGGCTGGTCTAGGGTTTGCAATCTAATTTGGTCTCCCTCTTCCCCCCCTCCTTTTT
>VZRM01005554.1:887713-898356 GCA_013397955.1 Grantiella picta
AGTGCAGGCACACATTACGCGAAACCCACAGCCTTTCGCGATACACAGCTCAAAACGCTCCAGTTTATTTATATAGCCCCTCCACCCTCGGCTCTTCCCACCCGTCCCCAAATTCCCTAGAAATCCAGCTAAAGCGTGGGGAAGAGGAGAAAGCGGTTTTGGAGGGGAGGGAGTTATTTATTTTTGTTTTGTTTGGGGATTGTTTTGCTTTGTTGATTTTTTTCTTTGCATACAAAAATAAGTGAAGAAGATTTTGCAAGGTAGGTTTCTCTGTGCGTGCGTGTGCGTGCGTGTGTGTGTGTGCAGGTGTTTTCCTTTTGATTTTTGCAAAGTTTTCTAATTTCAGTTGTTAGATGCTTTTACAAGGAGTAGACTTTTCTGATTTGTTCGGCTGCCTGCCTTTGAAAAGACTGGACAGCGTTGCATTCCCCCTCCTTGCAAAGAGTTCTCTAGGCTGTCGTGTCGTGTGTCCTGTGCATTTGATGTTCCTGCAGGAAAGCATGCTAGTTTGCGAGCTCAAACTGCAGGCAGGGAGCTATGCATTTAAGACCCACACACACTTTTTGTAGAGGCTGCAACTTTCATTTTGTCACATTTTGGGGTGGGGGGAGAAGGAAGGCGTCAAGTTACTCGGGAAACGAGCTTGCAAATGCAATTTTAATTGCAGAAAGAGTCAAAGTCAGCAGCGTTGGAGCTTAAGGAGGATGGAAGGGAGTCGGCATTTCTTGCATGGAGAATTTGCTACCGCTGGGAATAGACTAGAAGTCCATAGTGGAGGGTGGGGGAAATAGGTAAAACAGTAACAAAGTAAATGATGAGGCAAAATACTAATTAAAGTGATGCAGGAAAGTGGGAGGCTGTTACAAGCTCTAACCACCTGTAGAGGGAAATCTTTATACATAGTAATTTCTGATTGCTAATCTATAGAGAAACTAAAGAGATTTACATGTACCAAACTTTGCTGCTCTGCAATGTGCAAGCCAAGATGGCAAGATTCTCCGTTAATTCTCAGTGGCTTGCAAATTGCAGATACTGTTAGCTCTAGGAAATGGGGGTTTAGCAGCTACTGATTCTTAGTCTCCACCTTGGCTGCAGCCATCTGTGGTGGCATCCTGGTTTTCTTTACTGCTACCGCACTTGACATGGTTATCAAGAGATGTCTTGCCTGAGAAGAGTGGGTTTGATTTACTGCTAATTTCAAGCAGGTTTTTTAATTGGAAAAAATTGGATGGTCTTAATTGTCTAAAGGGAAGATTTTCAAAGTAGTTGTAGGGACCAACTGCTCTAATCAGTGGAAAGCCTTTTTCCCTTCAGAGGACCCTGCTCAACTTCTGTGTAACTAAAAGAGTAATAACTAGTACCTTGTGACATCTGACACTGGACACAATGGGAATAATGTGTCATACCTTGGGCAGCACTTTTTCTTCTGAGGAATCCCAGGGCACTCACTGGACCAATGAAGCAGCCTGACCTCAGAGGGGACACAACATGCAACTTCAGGATGGTGACCAAGTGCCTCAGAAGGGTGAGGTGGCAGTGGAAGTCAAAGCTGTGGCAGGTTGTGCAGAAAGTCAAAAGTTAGGTGGTTTGGAGGCAGTGTTTTCCTTTCACACTTTCTCATATATTATTTTCACCCCTCGTCATGAAGGACAGATCTGTCACGAATGGGCTGGTGGTTACAAAGCACTCATTTCTTAATCATAGTGTCATAGAATGGTTTGGGTTGGAAGGGACCTTAAAGATCATCTAGTTCAAACCCCCAGGGACACCATCTTCTTGACCAGGTTGCTCATGGCCCAGCCTGTTCTTGAACATATCCAACACTTATTTCTTTTCCTTACTGTATCATTGGGCCACCTCCCTTGCAGAAATAGGGAGATCTCAAGTTAGCTTGGCCTTGAATCACCTCTACTGCCATCTGTTCACCCCTCATCTGTCATTTGCCTGTCCAGCTGAGGAAACATGGGAATCCTGTGTTTTATTCTTGTGAACCTTGATGCATCCATCATCGGGATCATCTGAGTAGTGACACTGCAGAAGTGGAAACACCATGGGGCAGTGCCACTCTCTTGTTTCCTCCACATAACATTACAGCAGCTGGAGTGCATCGCCTCAGAGTGCTGTTTTGGGTCCAGCCTGGGGCCTCCTAATCTGCATTAATACCTCTGATTTTTGGTTCATGACCTCTATCATCTTCTACCAAAACCCCATGTTGTTCCCATCCCTAATTTACTGAGGTTTGTGCTTAGTCTTTTCTTTTTTCTGATCCTTACCCCAACCCCTAAATCTTTGACTGGTCTGGATTTGTGCATGTTTTGAAATGCCACCAGGCTTAAACAGCTTCAGGAGCTCCTCATTTGCCACTTCAAGAAAGCAGACTGTGGCAGGATGACTCTTGGCAATGAGTTTTCTTTAACTCATTTCACTTCCTTGTCTCTGGGAACTTCTGAGGTCCTACACATGGTCTTCCCTGCACAAACTCTCTTTAACCCAGATATTCTCACATCCACTTCACCTATGAGTCACTGCATTTTCTAGCCTACAATTACATTTGCATAGCCTGTGCAATAGAGGGAATTCTCCAGCTTGCACACGGCTCATCTACCTTCCTGCAGCTTTCCAGATGCTATGTCTTTTCATGTCAGATTGAGAAGGATTCTCTGTGTTGAAAGAGCTTACCACAACGTCTTTTTCTGCCCTGTCCTTTCTCTCTACTACCATCACCTCCCAGTCCAGCAATGAACAGGACTGCATCAATACAGGATCTTACCCTGAAAGTGCTTGTCTTGGTTTAGATGCTTGTGCAGAAGGATACTCCTTATTAAGGCTCCTCCTGATTTGTATGGTCTTCTGCTTCTCCTGATTTTCTCATGTTAAACTATGTCCTGTGATGCAACTTATCTCAAGGAGCCTGTGTAAGCTAATTCTAAAGTGAAGTTTTTATTTAAGATGCTGGTAATTTATGTCACCGTACAACACAGTAAGTGTCAGGTGGACAGCCATATAGATGAAAATCCTGTATTCCTTCTCACAGTACTTCTCCGAATGGTCCTAACAAGAATTGTGTAGTACTTTAGGAGATCTAGATAGAGTCTTCTTCACAGTAAATGGGCAATGAAAGTACCACTTTCTTATGAAAAGCCTTCAGAGAGACAACCCCACACCACTTTATAAACTTTGGGCACAAAATGCAAAATTCTTTCTTCTACCAAAATATGCATTCCGTAGAATGACTGGACGAGAAGTCAGTGCTGATGAGGTAGAGCAAAATAGTTTATTGCCTGGACTCTTTTTTAGTTTATAGAAAAATGAGCAAGAGGACACAAGTCCACAAACTGTCTGGCCGAAGAACTGCCCTCTCTCAATTTCATTGCAGACCTCTCTGAAAGACACTCCAAAATTCATTGAAACCCATGTACAGTCTCACTGCCCAGTTAGTTCACCTCTGCTTTCTCAATTGAAAACTCAGTATCAAGCCAAGATGAGTGGCTCCACTCATC
Organism: Grantiella picta; assembly: GCA_013397955.1. NCBI lineage: Eukaryota > Metazoa > Chordata > Aves > Passeriformes > Meliphagidae > Grantiella > Grantiella picta. The sequence goes on from VZRM01005554.1 coordinate 891,214, forward strand.
CTCATACTCACTGGAGAATTTTTGATATTCCATGATGATTTCTCCTTGAAATACCAGGATCACAAATAGGATTGAAAAATTGTCTCGGCCCTGCTGTTTGCTCTGTTGCAATGCATTCTTGCAGATTCTTGTTGTGTAGAGGCTTCAGTTCCTCCTGCTTTTCAACTTTAGCCACCAGCTTCCTATTGACTCCCACTGTGAGTATGAGGTCATGCATCTTGCTCGTACTGCTTGCTTACTTTCCAATCCTCTTTGTACTACCCAAGATCTCCTTCCTATCAACTTTTGTCTGCCACTTACTGTAATCCTACCAAAATTATCTGCATGATATAGTTTATAATATAAATAATATGTCAACTCCATAATACAATTTATAATATAACAATAATAAGTCTGCAAAATATAACTATTCCAAAATACAAAGCCATGCTGGGACACAAGTAATTTTCCTTGTTTTTCATGGTACTCTGTTCTGTGCCCTCCCATTTGAATTGTAACCTAATGGGGCAGGTACTGAGTCTTGTTCTTTCTTTTGTCCAGTACCCATCACATCACAAGTGGGTAGATAACAAGGATGTCAACTGTCATTATTTTTACTTTTTATCCCCGCTGAATAAGGATCCAGCTTTATTTTAATGCCCCAACCTATGTTTTCAAATGTTGGGTCCCAGCTAGAATGTTCCACGTGGTCACTTTTTGATTCTGTGTTTGCACAGCATCCAGTAGGATGGGAGCTTAATCTGAGATTGACAGTATATGATCATGAGGCTCACATTTGAGAATTTAACTTGTGACGCATTGCTAATGTAAGGAGCAATCAACTGATACAATATTAACGTTAACAAAAATTAACACATTTCTAAATTTAGCTAAATACTCATTGTCAGTCTTGAACAACAACTCAGAATGCTTTTATATGCAAACCTTGAACTACTCAGAAAATCATTACATGGAATTTAATTCAGGCTTTGTATCTCTGTTCATATAGTCCTATAATAATTGAAATTACTGCAAAAGCAGCACAAAGCAGTGATCTGTGAGGCATTTGCAGAAGTATATGGGTTTCATCCCCTGGCTCTGCAGCTGGCATTTATAGCAATATGAGAATAGCCTGCACTTCTCTGTTGCTCATCCATGGATCTCTAGATCTAGATCTAGATCTAGATCTAGTATTCTACTAATACTCAGTAAGTTATGTATGATACTTCTCCATCCAGTTCACACCATGAGCTGGGTAAGTATTAATACACATCTCCTGTCATAAAAAGGATGTACATGCGGCCACAGCAAGGACCAGAAACAGAGCTGCTGCCCATCCTGTGCTTTGGAGGGGACAAAACGGAGAGAAGCACTGTAGCTGCCCTACATGCATTTGGCCATACATTGGCTGGTGGTAGTGGTTTGATCAGGCGTGTGCAATGCAGTGGTGTTTCTCAGGACTTTCTAAAGGGCCTATACTCTTCCAAGTAATGAAGTGTGTCCTTCTTCCTGTGAATTTCATGGCATGTCTTGTCTTCTCAGTGATAGCTGTTAGTCCAGCAGCTGTTACAGTTTTCCCTAGGGGAACTGAAGCATGTCTTAACAGGAAAAACTTGTAGATGTTTCCACTCCTATGCCCAGTCACATGAACTGCCTCCTCCCAAGTCATGACCAAATAACACCATGTGCTAATAGCCATAGCCATTTATTTGGCAAAGTAAAAGAATATGAAATCTAGCATGTTTCTATTGAGAAGATTCAGCTTCTGGGAAAGTAAAAGCCATTGGTGCTTGCCCAGCTGATCCTCCTGGGACTTCCACAAGTTCTGTGCACACTGATGGTTTGCCAGTCACAGTCAGGGAACCAGTGGCTTAATTGGCAAACTGTGCATAGAAAACACAGCTTGGATCTGAGCAGAAACAGCTTGGATCTTGGTGCCATTTATAGGGTTGAACTTGCTATTAGCACACAGTGCATAAATGTTAACTGATGATAAAAACAGATAGTCAGACAAAAATCATATGTGGTCTAGATATTTTGATCCATTTTTGTTTTAATTTTCCTTCATGTTACTGGAAACCGGCAGGTGTTTCTACTTTACTGAACATGGATTTCTGGAATTTGGGTGTCTAGATAGATAGGAATTCCAGGACTACTGAACAGTGTGAATTTGAGACTTTTTATTATCCTGAAAGGTAAGTAGAGAAGTCACTGATGAAATCACCATCCTGTCCTTATTTATGTATTACATCTTCTGGCTGAGTAGCAATTTTGTGTTGTAGTTTTGATAGTCACATTGAACTACATTATAAGGAAGAACATACTAGAAGTAACAAATTAGGAAAGAATAGTGTTACAGGATAGGTCAGGATAAGAGCTCACAAGGCCATGTCTTCATAACCCTAGGCATGTCACCTTGTCTTTCACCTCGTCATCTATGAAATTAAGCTAAATTAATGTATTTACTTTTTCCCACCCCACTGCCTTCTGCCTTGAGAGAACTTGATTTTTTTCTTTGATTGGATCCTTTGGCTTCATGTTTTATTATATCAGTAAATACATTCTTCCCAAATTACTTCAATATCACCCCACTCCATATCCCATTCTCTCCCACAGACTATAATACTGGCTAGCTGGAGGTAAAGACTGACACAGACTTTTAGCATTTCTTCATCACAGCCTTCCTTTATTTTCTACCTGTTCAAGTTCCTGTATAATTTACCTCAAAGTGTTGTCGTATCTTTTTGGTCTTGTTTATAACTCTTTCTTAAAGATGGTTGCCAGATATGTGTGCACACAATGTTAAAGGTCATGGGTCTCATTTTGTGAAAAGTTCTATTTAAAAGGCTAATGAAAATCAAATCTTTGTGTAAAGGCTCATCAAATTCGTAGCAGGATTCCTCAAAGGTTATGTTCCTTTTTTTCTGAAGTATGATGCCTATTCACTGTATTTCTTCCATAGGTTTAACTTTTGTTAAGAGGTAGTATGATTTTCTTTTGATATCATCCTCAATACTGAGACCTTAGTACTCTTTTCCACCAGCTTCATTATGCTAATTCTTTTTTTCTTTTCATCCCTGTTACACAGAAGTATGTCTCCAGGGTCTGATTTTGCAGCCATTGGAGGAAAATCCAGTTTCTATCTTTTTACATGTTATAGCAATGTTATACATATATAATGTAAACAGAAAAGCTAATGATGACAAAGCAACCCACGGATACTGACATTTCAACCCCAAATGGTTCAAAGTGTTTATTAATACAATCTGTGTGAGATGATACTTGCACAAGTTGTCTATTTTATTGGTGTTCTGGTATATGCATCCAGATTCTCAAAATATCCCATAAATTGAAATCTTAATAAGTCCTTGATCTTCTGACACAGGTGAGATTTTCTTTACTAATGTACAGCAGTTTCTCGTTCTGATGTTGGAGGTAAAGTATTCCTTTCCTCCTTGTTCTTCCTCGCATGCTCTGATCTCTGATTATTTATAATATTGCTATCTTCTTACTGATGACTTTTATTGATTATCTCAATGCTATAGATATCTTCAAGAACATCCTGTTTAGGTGAGTATTGTCTTATCTTCATTTCATGAGTAGATATGCCAAGCACAAAGTGATGGGCACTTCATCTAAAATTTGAGAAGTTCAAAATTATTCAATGAAAAAGCCTTTCCATGAGAAATTTCAGATCAACTCTTGTTGTAGCAAATTTGTGATTAGAAGAGGAATATTTAGATTCTAATCCTCTGCTTTAACTAGCAATAACTTTTCTTCAGTCCTTTCACTAGCATATACTGTGCCACCTATATAAAACAGCAAATTGTTGAATACATGTTGCTCTAATTTATTTCCATTTCAATGTGATTGCTCTTTCTTCTGGGTTCTATATTCCCCTGTAAGAAGAGTTAACTAGCATAAGTTATTAATGGACCTGAATTTTATTCAAAAAGGTGAGGTGGGTTTGTGAGATCCTAGTACATCTTGGTGGCACTTCACTCTGCTTCTGTATACCTTCAGTTCCCCTTATGTTTGGAGCATATCACATGTCTTTCAGCTGCTTGGGTGAACTAGGCCAAGAGCAGACTCAAAATGTTAGTTGGAGTAAGACTGGTTTAGGAGAATATGTTATAGCAATTATATTAATGAATGGCTCACAGGTCAGCAGAACTCCAAGACTCTGAGGAGGTAACTCTCAAACTACAGCAAAGCCAAAATGAGAAAGAGATAATGCCTTGAACTTGCTGCATCAAAGCCCCAAACAAATAATGAGTACCACTAAAATAGTTACATTTTCAAAGTGTACTACATATTAGGTGTCAGATCATAGTTCGTTTTGAGCAGCAATTTTGTGCAGGCTAATGTTTTACTAGTAATAATAGTAGTATCCCAATCTGAGACATTTTCCATCAGGGCAGAGTCCGAAAGGGAAATTTCCAAGGGTGAGGACAGTTCAATATGTGGAGCACATGTGTTGGAGACTGGGCTGCCCCTTTGGCATCTCCAGTAGCTATAGGTGAAAGGCCATGTACCTGCAGCTGATGGGGACTCTGCTGCTTCAGTCACTGTCAGGTATCATTTTTCAGTGGAGGAAAAAGTACAGTATCCTTTGCTTTCATTAAGACTTCATTGGTAGGGAGGCCTAATTTTTCAGAAACAAGGAGATGGCTAGTAGCTAAAATATCGAGATAGAAGATAAATTTTCTTTTTGGTGCTTCTAAGGATCAGAATAAATGGGAACTGCTGTTTGGTATGTGGTCACCTGCCAAACATTCTTTTCATTTTGGATAGTTTCCATTTCTCTTTTTTTCATGTGAGAGATTCTCTGGGCACTGGACCTCACTTCAACCAAGCCTTTAGCAGCAGGCAGGGGAGACAGGAGATGGTTCTGCTGAGAATGGAGATGATGCATGGGGCTGGAGAAGCAGGGCAGAGCAAGGAGGAAGGCAAGCTGGTTTTGTGAAAACGGCACTGAAAAATGGTACTACAGCTTCAAGGAGAACATGTTAAACCCTTTGGTAGAAAGATCTAGTTCTTTCACTAAGATTACAGAGCTTTGGGGAAAAAAAACAAAACAAACAAACAACCAAACAAAGCCACAAAAAAACCCTCCAAACTCCCCATTCCCCAACTCAAACAAACAACCAAAACCAAACCTAAACATAAATAACCCCCACATGTGACTGCAGGGAGCTTCTCAGGATGTGAAGCAGGGAGGGAATTCCAGGCATCTGTATGGCTGGAGAGGGCCTGAGGTCCAGGAGCTTCAAGGCTTGGCCAGTATGCCCACTCTTGACCTGCCACAGAGATCCTTTGTACCCAACCAGGCTGGTACCCTTTTCTCTGTAACAGAGAAAAACTAAAGCTAAACAGCTTTCCTCTGGTCATGCACACAGGAGTGAACACTACAGAGAAATATAAAACTCTTGGGGTGTGTGGGAGGGAATAGGGTAGATGATCATCCCCTCCTTCTGCAGTAGGCCATGGGTTATCTTAAAGCTTTTGGGTCTGAGTGACAGAAGATAGTTTAGGTGTGCACTACTCCATCCTTAAACTCCTGTGTTGCCTAATGTTTTTATTAACCCAGGATGAGCTTTGTTGCAGATCCTCAAAGAAGGTATGTTGCATGTCTTGGTTCTTTATTTGGGCTCTTCAGGTGTCTTGATCTGTCCTTGGTGTATAAGGTCTTTCCCTACAGTGGTATTTCTCTGCATCTGTCTGGCTTCTGGGCCGCTACTGCTGTAAAAGCCAGCTTCCCGGGTGTATATGGTGAAAACACAGTTTAGGCTGGGCTTTTCTCCTAGGTCTGAAGCACAACATCTCTCCCAGTCCTGGGAAGATGGATTTGTGGCTGACATGCCAGAGATGTGTGAATGAAAATGTATCTGCCCTTTTTACCAGAGAGTGTGTGTAGTCATTTTAAAATGCCTAATCTGTCTCCCCAAGCCTGACAGTGCATATGATATGATCTCATATAGGTGTGTGATGTGCCCCTCCCTGCGTGCTGCTCTGTCAGTACCATAGTTTGCAATGGCATTGTCTGGCTAAGAGACAGAGAAGGAGACAGCCTTACCTCATTGATTGCAGTTTATTGACATTAGGAAATCCATTGTCTGCAAAAGAAGTTGGTAATAATTAAGTGAGTTAATAAATAAGGAACGGTTGTGTACAGATTAGACGGTAAATAACTTACTGGCTTCTTGATTGCCCCAGCATTTTGCTTCTCTCTTCATTCAAGGCGTGAAAAGGGCTGTTGGTGGGCAGGGCATGATAGGGTATTCTCACCTGGTGAAGAGACGGTCCCATAAACCTTGGCTTTCCCTCGGGTGTTGGCGTGTGTGCCTGAGTCTGTCCCCGGGGTGGGGAAGTTGTTTAATGCTTTTAGTGCCATTTTCCAACAAATGAGAGGTGTTTAAAAATAGCAACAGCCCTTTGCGCTTGTTTTTTTTAGGCATTTTAAGAAAGAGCTGCATCCCTTTGACTGGGAGACAGGGAAGGCGATCTGCTCTTCAGGGTCGTCATTAGCTCCTCTGGGACCGTGGAAGGGCTCCTGGTGCCCTCCCCTCCCCTTCTGCATTTGTTAATTGACCCCTCTTCACACATTTGGTGGCAAGAGAGGTCGTTTCAGAGATGAGTTTTTCTTAATGGGAGCAGGGAAAGGTGTGGTGCTTAAAGAAAATACCTCTCTTGGCCAGATAAACCCCACATTTGTCAGCAAGACAATTCTCTTTTGTCTGTTTGCTATTGATGCCTGGGTTTGAGGCGGGGGGCTCGGGGGTGCGAGTGCGTGTCTGTGTGTACCACTGTGCAAGCTCAGGTCTAGCCATTTGCGTACTGACAAAAGCAGCATTATAATTTTTAATTGCAATTTCATTTGATATTCTCTCCGTTTCCCCCACCCCTCTCTCTGTATAATCTGGATCATTGCTCTCTGTAGCTGATTCCGTGGGAGACCAAGCAGAGTGCGTGGGTGCAGAATATAGAAAGCCAGAGCCATAGAATCTGTTATTTGCGTCATTCTAGGAGACGAGGCTGTTTGCCTGACAAATATACAGAATTAATCCTGGTTTTATCAATATCTGTCTTTTGCTACAGTAGCCAAATACAAGTGTAAAGTGGTAGGGGGACTCGCTGCTGCTGTTGTTGTTGGTATTGGAAGGG
>VZRM01005554.1:903354-964675 GCA_013397955.1 Grantiella picta
CCCTTCCAGGGCATAGCCGTGTTTGAAAAATGGGTGTCCTAGTTGATCGAGATTAATTCATAAAAAAAAATTCTTCAGAGCGATTCATTAAATGCTCTGTAATCGTGAGCTTCGGCTTATTTCGAGGTGGGGAGGGTGGGATTTATTGGGATCACCCCATAAATAATAGGGAGGGAGGAGGAGGGGGAGGAGGCGGAGGTGCACGGATCCGCCGCGGTTTGGGGGAGACCCCAGTTAGCAGGAGATGCACCATGGAAGCGCTTGCCAAAGGCGCCTCCCTCCCCCCTGCCCATTTCCAACCTGATTTTAAGCAACTTGCAGTCCGGTGGTATCTCCAATCACTCTTTCCGCAAAAACTAGTGCCCCCGAAAAGGGTAAAAAAGATAGAATCCGAGGGAAAACCCAGCCGAGGCGATGCTTTTGGACGAGGTGATTGCAAGCGAGCAAAGCAGCATCAGCACCAGCTCTGTGGTTCTGAAACTGCCTTGTGCATGCACACAGCACTGAGAGCATCTCAGGCAGGAGTTAGGGAAGCTGCATTTTCCCTCTCTTTGCAGTAATTACCAGCCCGGATTCCGTGGGCAAGAAATAAGTAGCAAAGAGAAATCCTCCCTGCCTGCCGCCCCTCAAAAGAAGGAGCGATTAAGCGCAGATCTGTCCGTGCAGATCAGCCTCGTGAAAGAGACAAGATCTAAGCAGCAAGTTGGTAGCAGAGTGGCCGCTTGACGCAACACAGGGGCCTATGGTTTGCCCGGCTGTAAAATAAAAAGGAGGTGGGGGTGCGATCCAGTGTCTCAGCTGTTAGCAAATACAAGGGCCCTCCCNTATTTCTCGAGAGATAAAAGATATTTTGAAGGCCAGCTTGCACTTTAGAAAAGAGTAAAAGGCCGGCTAAGGGACAAGTGAGGAAAGAAGGCAAAGCAAAAACACCTCATTGCTCCCTTCCCTCCTTTCCTTCTTGCTCAGGACACGTAGCTTGAGCACTAACTGGCTTGATGAAAACAAAGGTGGAAGGGTCACAGCATCTTTTAAGTAGACTCGCATTTTCATAATTATTTATCCTCTTCTATTTAGAAAAAAAAAAGAGACATTTGCACTTTCCGGTCGCCAGCAAACGTCTTTACGGGGGTTTTATTCATGTGAGCATATTCTAAAGGTAGAGGGAACTTGGAAAAAAAAGAAGAGAGATGTGATAAGAGGGATCAGCCAAGCTCAGGCTAAAAAACATCCTCTCTTTTCCCTGCCTACTGTCGTCCCTCAAGAGGATGGAAACCAGGAGTGATTTTGGGGGGGGGCAGCCCAGGCGCGAGTGGAAATCCGAGCCACGGTGGTGGTGCAGCTCCCCGTCTCTTTACCTTGCCAGCCAACTGTTGCTGCCATGCTCAGGGCTGCGGCTGCTGCGGGCGGAGCGGGAGCCGCTCCCGTCTGCTCGAGGGCTGCCCCCGGCCGGGCTCCGCGGCCGTCGCGGCTCCACGGGGCGGCTCTCGCCCGGCCCCCTGCCCCGCTCCCTGCCCTGCCCCTCTCCCTGCCCTCGCTCCCCGCAGGTTCCTATCCGCTGCAGGACACTTGGACACGTCGGGTAGGCCGGGCCGCAGCCGCGCCTGCCGCACCCGACCGGGCACCCACTCCCGTCAGCCGCTCCGAGCTGCCCCGGGGAAGCCCCGGCCCTCTCCTCCTCCCGTCGGGCTCTCGCCCGGCCCTGACAGGGCTCGTTCTGGGCTGGCCTCGCCTCCCCCGACGTGCTGTGCCGGGTCTGGGCCTGAGGCAGCTGGAGGGGCTACGCTCTGGTACTGTGTGTGTGTGTGTGCATGCCCACGGGTTACAGGGACGTCTGGGTGGGGCCGTGAGCGAGTCTCCGCTCCCCCTCGAGGCTTCAGGGCAAGCCGCAGCCAGGTGAGTCGGGGAGGAGCGGAGACCCCCTGCGGGAGCCACTCGGGCGCGGCTAACCCTGCTCTCCCTCTGCCTTTCCCCGCAGGTGCTGCCGCGCCGTCGAGGCCGGAGGCGCCACGGGAGCAGCTAGGGCCGCAGGCAGGTGAGAGAAGCGACGGGCTTCCCCAGCACCCCCGGGCTTTCCTCACACGGGGCCCTCCCTAAAGCCGGGGAGCTGTACGGGTTCATTCCCTCAGACCCCGGCGCTGGTTACAGTCAGGCCTGGCATAACACAGCACTAGACCTCAGCTCAGCCCGGACCCTCAGCACCGACAGGGTCCCAGACAACACCTGCTGCCCCCAGGCACAGGCAACCACCCCTCAGCCATGTGGGAGAAAGCCCAGGATGGTGGAAGGGACGTCAGGGCATTGAAAGGGGGGGGGGCAAATCCACATAAAGTTGATATGAGTTGTAGAGAAACAGGCCATCACATAGATTTCGAGTGAAACCTGTCGTCTTAAGAAGGTGGGGAAGGAAAAAAGTCAGTGAGCATTGACTAAAAATCTTCTTACTTCCCTCATTTTTCCTTCTTCATTTACTTGTTAATATTCTTCCACTTCGTGATTAAATACATTGTCTGACATTGGCAGTTCTTGTAGGTTTTGTCTTGTAGGTTTCTTTTTTTTACTTCTTTTTTTTTTAATCCACCATCCTTGAGACAGCTAGTACAAATTTCTGTCTGCCACTATAGTCATAAGGGAGAAAATCGAGGGGCAAATTAATTGATAGCACATGTTTTAAAAGCAAAAGGGCCTCTTCCCAGTAAAACAACCAAACATATCCTTGTTTCAGTCATGTCTAGCTATCGTCCCCTCCTCTGTTTCCAGACGTGGCAATTTTAGAGAAAGATGAAGTACATTCCAGTTACAAAATAAAAAGTTTATAGATAAGTAACTACACCAAAGTATTTTTATATTTTGAATTTTAAATTAATTTTTTGTGTTTTGAATTTTAAATTCAATTTATGAGTAAACGAAATACGTCAGAAGGCTTTTTACAAAAAGTCAATTTTTGTCTTTTTATTTTGGCATCTAATTTCTTGATGGACATTATCTGCCCACAAATTGCAGTAGTCAATTTGCTATAAAACAGCAAAAATACCTTCCTTCAGAAAGCTGCCATTATGGGCAGATGTCTTCAGAGATTAGAGATCTTAACCTGCCACCTGACTTACGCCAAACACTCTGTTCAGACCCATAAAGCTTAGCAGTACTTTACAGGTATCAGCTCATTTGCCACTGAAGTAGACAAACTCTGCTTACTTAAGGGTATGAAAGAAAAACAGATTCTCGTAGTCAAAGATGGGTAAGGCCTGCTAGAGCCTCGACTACGTGCAACTCCTAGATCAGCATTTAACCTCCCCCAAAAGAGGATGTATCAAATACCAAACTAGTACTACTCTTGAGGTTTCATAAAAGGTTAAGGCGTACATTGCTAGGAGCAGGGGGGTCAGTGCATGTTAATTTATGTCTGTTACTGCACTTAATACAATTATATAAAGGCTAAGGGCCTATGAATAGAATTGCTGCTTAAGGCCTCTGAGTCTCCTGTATTCCTGTCAGTTAAGGACTGAGAAATACCTCCAACCATCTGTAAAAAATTGCTTTGTGAATACAGGCATCATGAAATAATGATTTAACACTCCTATCCTACCCTCCTTCTACCCTCCTTCTCCCCCAATTTTTATTAGTATTTGAATCTTTTATAGATCATCTACACATCAGTTCTCATTCTTTCTCTTTTAGATGTGTTACCACAAATATATTTCGCTATAATATTTGCATTAGCTGTAGTATGCTGCTATCTCATTTCTGGATATAGAGATTGCTCTTATAAAGGACTCATGTAAATTACCTTTTATTTGTATTATTACATTTTCAGACATGTTGTATAGTGGTTGTTTTTTGTGTAACTTTCAATAACTATCAAGTCTTGTTGAAACACTACATGTTTTTAAATATACATCTAAAGGGACTTTTCCTATAAATTAAAATAAATACCTGTCAACTTTTTTACTACAGGGCAGGTTAATTCGGTTCATGTCGTTGTTCCCACTACTCCATGCCCCCCACCAAAAAAGAAAATACAAAACATTATTATTTCTCTTTCTTTTTCTGAAATATTTTATGGCGACTACTTAAGAAATACTAAATAGGGTTTGTTGACTTACTGGCAGGGTCTGCAGAGGTGTGTTTTGTCAAAATGCTCCCCCTGTTATTGTCATTGGTTTAGCATGACCACTGGAAGTACCCTGATAACCAGTAATGCAGTTAGCAGCGCTTGCAGCATGCTCAGCTGATACTGCATTTATCTAACGTAGGGAGTGTGAGAATGAAACCCCAAAGATGCCTAATTGGCTGTAGAAATGGTAGGAAATGTTGGCAGATTTATGGTACTGCAGACGTGATATGTAGTCTGGGGGAAAATATAAGATGTAGGCTTACCAAACTTCAGAGAGGAGCACTGCAGCAGCCAAACTTAGTCTGAAATGACATTATGCTGTTTCTGTTTGTAAATATTATCCATTTCCATTTGTAAATATAACCAGAAAAGAGCAGCATTGTCCATGGACTTCATTTGGAGCAGGGAGAAGAAGTTGCACCTTATTTAAATACATTCAATTTTCTGTATAAGTGACCAACCACGGTTCAGAGCAGTACACAGAGGCACAGGGTTGGCTGCATGCAGGCACAAAAAATACATATGCATGAGAATATAAAATAGATTTTTTTTTCTAGCACTTTGTTTTAATTCTGGATAGTCAAGCTTCTGAATTTGTAGGAGAGGGTTAGAAAAGTAGTCCCTGTAAAACCCAAAGTTTCCACTTAAATTAAGTGACACCTATGTTTTATAGTAGATTTGATGGTGTTGTTCAGATGGGTTTGGAAGGATGATAGAAGATGCTTTATTAATTTTTCTATGTGCACACAGAGAAATGCATCGCAGTAGCAGCATGCCACGAGTTTCATTTCTAATACAGCTTTAGTCTCTGCAGAAGCTCTCTGGGGTTAGTGGATGGTTAGACACCATCTACTCCACATGGACACAGCCCAAACTCCAGCACAGCTCAGGTGCTTCCTGTGACCCACGTTCCTGTCTGTGTGCAGGTAGTCACAGGCCAAGCTCTAAGTGTGGTGACGAGGACATGCATGCCGGCACTTGATGGTACACGTGCTGGTCACCAGGATGCAGCATGAACTTCCTCAGGAGAAAAGATATGATTCCCTTGAATCAAGCCAGAGGAGAAATGAGACCCCTGTGTTTGTCAATGAGTTGTGGTTTTAGTGCTAATGTCTAGGCACCACGTTGTTCTCTTCCAGGCAAGCATAGATGGGAGACATGTGAGAGGAAAAGGGAGGTGAATTTAATTTTCTGTTTATTTTATTAGAGGATTCCCTCATACCCAGAGCTCATTCTCCGAATTGAACAAATCCATGCTCTCCCATTGCAGCAGCTCTGTCTCCCAGGAGGTGGCCAGGCTTTCTTCTGAAGTCAATCCCTTTGTTCTCCAGTGGAGGTACTGAAGGGGTTATTGTCACCTTCTCTCCACAGCTGAAAGTGGGCAAGTAGTTTTCTAGAAAGGGCCCAGATAATTGTGAGTTTCTAGGCCAAGAACATAGTAAACAATTTACTAAGGATAAATTCAGGGTGTGCCCTGTAAAATGTGTTCCATCATCCCTTATTTTCAATAAGCTATAAGTAAACAGCATGGGATAATGCCATGCTAAATAACGTAAGCTGTCATGGGCTTCTGCCCGAGCGGACAAGATTCATCTGCCTGGGAAACCTGAAAATTCTGAATTTGTGTGCAAACCTCTCTGAAAAGGGGAGTTGTAAAAAAAATTTCTTCTAAGAATTTGATTGTTTTAAATGATGCATTTTCAAAATGACTGCATGGTTAAAGGGAAAAAATGGAAAGCAGTGGGAAAATGCCATGGAGAAATTACATCCTTTTTAAAGGCTCTGATTCTTCCATTTTTGTTCTCATTGAATTATATGCCCTCATGCAAATGTTGCTATCAGAGAGGTGTGGGAGGCAGAAAGCACTGTCAAATCAAGGCCCACCACACCCTTGAGTTTATAGCTTTACTGTAGCAAATAAGGTTATTTTCCAACAGAGGAATTGGGACAAGCACTGGGGAAACGTGCTGTTGTTCAGCTCATCACAGCATAGTCCCAGCTATACAGATGTAAGTCAGTGCCTGTGCTGGTGTCCCCCCTCACTGCAAGCAGAAGGAGGGAAAGGAGGAAGTGGCCTCGAAGAGAGGGCATTTGATCTTGCTCTGAGTGGACAGCACATAGTGTTCACTCCAGAAAAAACATCAGCATTTCCTGGGAGGGGAGTAAAGACAATAAAGACCAGTTAATTAGGGGAAGGGCTTGGGAGAAGTGGCCAGCAGCCATGACACGATCAGTTATTTAACCTCAATATATAGAATGCATAGTCAGTAGCGTTAATTTAACATCATAAGTACTGTGAGCTGCAAACACCCAAAGAAAGGCTAAAGAGTCAACACAGAAACATCTCAATGCCTTTATCTTTCTCTTTTTGGAAAGTCTGTCTGGGTGACTCAATAAAATTCTGCATGTCTGGTGTAGCAGCCCTTGTCGTTAGTGGCAAGCTGATGCCAGGTCTCTAACACTTTCTGGTTTCCTTTCTAAATCTCTTTAATTATGCAGTTATATTTTAGTTATTTTTTCAGGATGTGTTCCTATGCTCTGTTTTGTCACACTAAAAATGGTTAGTGATTTAAGGGAAGACCTATTTGTCTGTTAAGAGAATGTGAAAAATCATTATATACCTGTTAGAAGTTCCTGGCTGTTCCAATACGTTTGTCAGTTTTGATGTGAACATATAGCTGTTGCTAATTTGCTGTTTGTTGGTCCATCTCCAGCACAAGGGTGTTGCAGAGAGAGGTTCCCTGCCTGGGCACAGTTCGCAGCCTTTACCATAGATCTGCGACTGTGGCATCTTGCTCCTCAGAGAGTCTCCAGCCCATGTGTCCCAAGTGTAAGGCCAGGCACAATTCCTGGTTGGCAAAGAAATTGGATTTCTTCTCAAGGAGGTAGACAGAGAGGGACAGATGACATGACTTTGGGGGGTATCGTTTTTTGACAGTATATTTGGTAACTCTTTTCCTTCCAAATCAGGATTTATGAAGCAAAAAAAGAAACAAATTAGCCAAGTGACAGGTAGGCTTTTAAAAAAGATCTGTCCACGGTTGGTTCCCAGGCTCACCCTCGTCTAAGCTACGCTTCTCAGTCATTCTCCTTACCCTCACAGGAACATCTGCTGGGGAAGCATGGCATGGCACAGGTAGAGGAATGACTAAACACAACTTACGATGGGAATGTGGCAAGACAGTTCCCATTTTTTCTCTTTCAATCCTCCCTCTTTTTTTTTTTCTTTTAAAATTTCCTGGTTTTCCCTTATTTCTATTTCATTGTTCCTTCTTCTCCTTTCTCCTGGCCTAGGCACATGCACACTCTCTCTCTGTCTTCCTTCCCTTGTGTCTCCCAGATTTTCACCGACCTCCACGGACACCTGTTCCTGGAATGGGGCCTCAGCTGATTCCACTGCTACACTGCTCCTCCCACCTTGTTTCCTACAATGCATACAAGATGGGTGCTCCTGGTGAACGTAGGAGGTGAAAACTGGGAGTCAGGGCGGAAAGCAGAGGGGTGAGCCTGAGTAGTCACTTCAGCAGATGTGATCGGTAGCTGGCTTGGCCACTCTTTTTTGGCACTTGAACACTTACAGGGTTCATCATGGATGCAGAGTGCACAGACATCAGGGCCTGTCAATGTAAGTGTGAGAAATCTTTCCCTCACCTGCTGTGTTTGGTGTTAGGGTTCCTCACCTTAAATGCTTTGCAGGTAAATTGGAGTGGTGTATGCTGCTGTCCCTGTTGCACAGGGCTGATGGGGACTTTGCAGGCAGTTTAGAAATGGATTATCTATCTGCAGTATGCTGCAGATGGTGATGGAAGTTACAAGGTGCAGAGGGGAGCACATGCTCCCTGCTTTGTGAAAAGTTGAGGCAAGCAATGATGGGAAGGAAGAATCCACTACACAAAAATAGGATTTATTGACATGCACCGCATGTTTATTAAGAGGTTTGTAAATAATTGTGTGTGCGTATATATTCAAAAGGCCAATGTAACAGAACCAAATTAAGAAAAGCAGGAGCGAGAAAAAAACCCCAACTTTACAATACTCATTTCTACACTGAACTGTTCGAGTCCATGTACTGGCAGGCCTCCCACATCTTTATCTCTAGGCTTTTTTAAGAGGTTGAAGGACTCATATATTGTGTGACTTTAAAAAAACACAGGGTGCCAAGTCATGCAGCTGACACATTTGGGAACTCTGCTCGTCAGGCTTGCAGTATAAAGGAAATTATGTTGTAGAGTGACCCTCAAATTAATCTTGAAGGACCTATGGCAATGACATTTTAAAGTCACGTGTTTTTCTTTAAAAAAAAAATTAAAAGTATATTTGTGAAAAAGAAAAGAAAGAAACCCCAACTATCTTTGGGGTTTAAATTAAATTAAAACAAAAGCAACTGATTTTTGTTCGTACATGACAGCAAGGAGGCAATATGGCTAGGCAGGAAGGTAAACAATTGGTCTTTTAGGTTGTTAGTTTTGGGTTTTTTTAGTGGCCAAAATTAAATGCAACAATAAAGAGCCTATAAAATGGGAAATCAGGATTTTCCCTCATTTGTTTGGTTTTTTTTTAGTTTCTCCACATGCTTTCTGGATTTGCTCTTTAAAAAAAGAATTGTCAGAAACCATGACATTTTTTACATAATACTTTTAAATTTAAGTAATAGTTTTAATTTATTATAACAATTTTACAAGGTGCAGTTTTTACTTCTTCTTTAGTTTTTCTTACCCAGTACTGGTGAATATACCAATCTTTGTTTGTGTGTGCTGATTATTTTATGGTGCATGCATACATGTGTGTGTGCAGATGTAGGCATATCCCCAAATACAGATACATGTAAATCCACAGTAGAAATAATAAAGGCAAAATGTGATCCCTTTCTTGATAGGTATAAGTGTTGCAAAAAATTTAGGATGGTTTACTGATTTGGAGGTTTTAATGAACCCTAAGAAAGTTATGGCTCATTTCATAAATATTTACTGACTTTTTAAGGGCCTATTCAGTATTAATTATGCTGAAGTACAGGGCAGACTATTTTATTATATCACAGTTTATGGAGTTGAGGACATTTTAAAAAATAATGTTTATTGACCAGTGACTGCCTGCATTTCTGCAACTTCCACTCAGGTAGTTTTTTTTAACCCCAATTTTAACTATTTAGATAAGAAAATTATTTAGAAAAGAACCCATTTAGATAAGAAAATACTTTATGGCTGTTTACATTCACCAGGAGTCTGTTGCAATACAAAGCTTGGTAGGTAGCTTGCAAACCCAGCAGCTGTTTCTTGAGAAAAGTAACTCCATCCTGATCCAGCAAGGGCTTTCCTCTTCTGAGCAATCTTCTAACAGGACTTAGCCTGACCACAACAGGGCTTCTCACAGCAGTAAATTCTGCAAAGAGATGTAGATGCTTGCAGGAAAAGACTTTTTGTTTTGCATTACTGCATCTGAACTTTTTTTCCCCCTTCCTGTTCACAATGGGTAAAAATACCTTGTTTGTGTTGAAAATCGAGCTCTTGCTCAATTTTGCTTTACTTTTAATTGTCTAGTTACAGAAGTGGGATAAAGACCTTACAGCCCTCCCTAGAAGGATCCTGGTCTCTGTAAATTTCTATTTGTTGTCAATTTGAACACTTTCCATAGGATGTAGTTCTGGCATTGTGTGATTGGCTATCTGTTCCCATACTTGGTAAACCTATTAGCAATAGGTATTCTGGCTTTATTAATTCACTGTCCCATGCTACATCTACTCCAGGGCAGAGGGACTATTCAAAGCTTGAGAGGAATATTTGGTTTTCTAGGTCCTTTCTGATTAGGTGGTCAAAATATGAGAGTACGGGTATTTCCTTTTTTTTTTTTTTTTTTTTTTAATTTTTTTTAATAACACTTAAAATTACTGCCTGGCAACTGAACAGAGACCTTCCAAACTTGTGTCATACAAGGTATTTCTACCTTGCTTGTTTCCTTCTCTGGTTATGCATACTCATACTAAGCCTTTCTCAATGTAATGGGCTTTAAAAATATATCTATAATGTAGCTCCCAAATTGAGAATGGAGATCCTGCAGTTTAGCACTCAATAAACAAAATGTTACCAAGTACTGTCATGCCAATAGGTTTAAAGATTCTCAAATTAACACGAGTGCAGAAACCCTTGTAACCTGCTATACCATATCTTTTGGCATAACACCTTAATTTACTTTCCCATATGGTTCGTGAGGTTATGGAGTGAGTTCTGCTCCTACAGTGAGGCTATTAGGGGAATTTTAGACTTGTATACAAAAAGAACTTGTTCAAGAGTCATAATTTCTTATTCTGAAGCTATTTGACCTCTCCTCTTGATGCATATTCATCCCCTTCATTTATTTTCTTCAGCTGATACGTATTTATGTACAGTAGAAACTCATGATTTAGGTATTTTACTTGCTGCCCAAATTTAAGCAGATATTACATGCAAGAAAAAAATCTTAGAAAATAATCAGAAAAATCTGATGAAGTTGAAATGAAAGAAAAACTTGCTCTGCATAAAGTAGCATTTCATTTAATCTTTTTTCATTTTTCAGATTCATTTGGGTGTTCTGATGTGTAAAAGACCACAGTCCGTCCACTCTCCACCCCCACATTTTCTAACACCCATGTAACTCACTGCTACCACATGAACGTGTCCCCCTGTACTCCCCATATTCCATAGGTGAAATTTTAGCTAACATTGTCCCAGCTAAATAATGGTCATTGCTTTTCACTCTTATTAACTAAATCAGTCTCTTGGCTCATTCCTGTTAGAGAAATTTCTTGTATAGATTTGAACTGGTAGGGTAGAACTCTGTATGTGGAGGACTAGGTATCTGTGCATATATGTAGGCATATGTGCATTAAAAATACAGGAAAAATATAACAACTAAAAGTAACAAATAGAATCAAATTAATTGGTACTTAGGTCATTTGTTTTTAAGGCATTTGGTTAGAATCACAGAATTTTAAGTTTTTCATGAAACTGCAGTATAGTTCTCCTATACAGTGAACAGCTATTCTGGAGAGGGATCTCACAAACAGTTCCTTTGAAAATGTGCTTGAACATAGATGTCTATAAAAGTGCATACCTAGTCTTTGCCTAGTTTAACCAAATCTGATCCAAATCCCACTGCAATTAAGGGCTGTTTTTTAACTGAATAGGAATTGTATCAGTCTTTTCAGTAGCCTTGTCTATGTGGGGGTGACAGTTGTCAGGATTTCTCTGTGTGTGTGTGTGCGCATGTGTAGCCATGTACATTTTATTCATCTATCATCATATAGAAAAAAAACCCGTATGTTTTGTGTAGTTTTACTGTGGCTTTGTGCATGTATTAGGTAGGCACATGTCCATGATACCTCATGTATCATGGAAAGAGCATTACATGGGAAGAGCTGTGTTGCAGTGGTCTCCCCTTTATGCACAAGTTTTTGGGGGTTTTTTTGGGGTTTTTTTTTTTTTTTGTTGTATCTGGGGGAGTAGCCGTTATCTAACCTTCAGTGGGAAAAACAGCAGATTAATTTTTGCTGGTTTTTTTTCATTTTAATTTGTCCTTGAAGGTCAAAATTATTTTGGTGATCACTTCATGTCACGATTTTTATTTGGAAACAGATTGTAATGTCTCTGGCACAAGGACTGAGAAGTTAAGAACTCATATCTGAAGTGTCTAACAAATCAGAAGAGATTTTTTTTTACCCCACTCCATACAGGTAAAGAAAATATGGCCAATACGTGCTAACTTTTTTATCCAAATTTTCTTAACCAAGTCCACTTGCTTAATTACGGAGCTAAAAACAGCATTTTCTTTCATAGGGGGGCTTTAGTGTCTGTATGTAACATAGGCATTACATTAAATAATTGTTTCTTGATTTACAGTGCTTTTATGTATTGGCTTGCCTTTCCTGTTGCCTAGTTCAGGAGCCTAACCTCAGACAAGCAAGTTTGAAATTTTAGGCCATTGCTCTCTGACCTTATAGATGGTCCCCAAACTATGCAGCACTTGTTTCTCTATCAGCTTTAAGAATTAATGAAGTACTGCTTTCTGGTATCCAAAAGGTAACCACAGTTAGGTCTAATGGAATTTTGGGAAAAGGTGTCAAGAAGGAAGCAAGTCAACTTGCTCTCGGTCATTTCTAGCAGCCCTGAATGGTATGGAATTTGAGCAACAGAAATTCAGTGGAGTGAATAGAAGATTTTGGATCTAAGGCCTTTCTGAACAATGTAAATTGTGCCAATAGGGCGCAATGAAACACAAGTATTTGGTCATCTAAGCATCAGCCGAAAGTGAAACCCATGCAGTCAGTCCCCAGTCTCTCAGTCCAGCAGACTGTGGCAGCATGTCAGACTGGGTGAGTGGGCAGGAAAGGGGACATGCACCATCCTGCTGGGGCCACCTGATAGTGCACCACTGGTCTACCTACTTCCCTGCCAGAGCAATAGCTCAGCCTGTTAGAAAACCTGGGTCAAAATAAAAAATGGAATCTATTTGGGCCTGATATTTTGCCCCAAATAGTTTTTAACTTTTCTAGGGTTTTAGTCTTGTAAAGAGGCAGGTGTGTGATGTTTGCAGTCCCTTGGAGCTGTGGTGGGCAATACTGGTCAGTTGAGCCAGCAGCCAGCCTCAATCCCTACTGTGTCAAGGATCGAGCTAATCTGTCTAGTGAGTATGAGCAAAAATAAAGCAAAGTGTATGCTAAAAAGAAAAGCTAAACATCAAAAAGATACCAAAAGTACTTGGGGGATCTTTTTGAAATTAGAAGGTCTGGATGCATGTTGAATGCAGGCTTGACTTCTTATTTGAAGGAATATTTTAATAGCTATGTTTTATTTATTCTAAAGTTAGGTGTTTAGTGTTGTAATGGAGACCTTGAAGATATTTTTAAGTAGTTGCTTTAGAAGTCCATTTGCCTAGTGTAAGTAAGCTGTAATGAAAGTTTTACTCTGTATTTGCTTATTCAAGGGTCCAACATGGAAGCAGAAGAATGGTTTGTTCAGGGGTGTCTGTTAGGAATTATATAGTTTCCAGGTCCATGTGTGTCAAGGCCAAATGTAACTCACTTTTTATACATTTATCACAGTCTTGTTTCCAGTAAATGAAAGGATTTATCTGAATGGCCAGAGACTTGCATTAAAAATTAGCTATGAGTATTATTCCTTTGCATCCAGGAATATTCTTCCTTTGTATTCTTTGGGGAAAAAAAATCCAAATTTATAATGAAGCTGAGAGAAAACAAATAAAAAAAAATTAAACCTTTACTCTGTTATTCTTGTTGCAGCTAGTAGGCTATTGATACATAAAGTGCATGATGACTGCTACAGCTAATAAAACAAAAACTAATTGCATGTTTAGGTAACAGTCAAATCCATATTGCCCTGTCCCATGAATCTGGTGCTATGACATGTAAGCAAGACCTAGCCCATTGGCTTTGTATGGACAATTCAGATACTGAAAGGAAGAAGGCTTTTTGGCTCAGTCATGTACAAACAAAAGTTCTTCTGCAAATTTCCAACTAAAAAAAACAGGTTTAGCATGATTTTTTAATATGAATGTAACCCCAAATTGGAAGGAAAATAATTCCATTGAGGTAGTAGTGGAAACTAAATGTTAAAGAAGCTTGGATCAGAAAAAAAAGTCAGCACAGCATACGGCCGTTTTATCATTCTCTCATCTGTTAATATACATGTTATTAAGTAAATATGAATATTAAAAATAAATGTTAATCCTCTTTTGGTATTTACTCCACAGTAATAGTCATATTTTTCTCTTTAATTTTGAAATTAAGAATATGAAAACATTTTGCTGTTGAGAACAAAGGCTGGATTTTTGTTTTCCTCTCCATTTAAACTGCTGATTAACAGTTTATTTACCTGTCACTTATTGTTGACCATCCCAATTATTGCTTTTTATTTGGTATTTTACTTGCTGTTTTTTCTGGACAGTATGTGAAATAGGTTTTCATTTCTGTAGAATTCTAATCCTCTATTTCTACATATATTGCTAATATTTTCCTTAGAAATATCTTGTCTTTCAAATGAGAATTTCTCCTCTGTAACTTACCTTAATTCCCCAAAACACTAAATACTGTATACTGAAATTGTCTTGTTTTGAGTAGTCAGTATTTGGGTTAGTCTTTCTTGCAAGCTTGGGGGTTCTGGTCTGAGGCTATAAACACTTCTGCACGTATGAGTAAGTCTAATTTTGTGAGTAGTCTAAGCCAGCAGGGCTCCTCAAACAAGTACGTGTTCGCAGGCTTGGGACCTGCAGATATTTGGATGGAGGAGATGACAGGGAAGGGCTACAGATACCACGTTTTATTTTTGATTACAGATGCCTGCCAGGATCACCAAGAAATATAACAGTATATTTCATGAAATGGACTGTTTGGGACACATAAGCACAAAAGAAACTGTTTGCCTGATTTCATATAATAAGATAAAGTTAACCTAAATACCTGATAGCTTGATCAAATCTAATCATTATGATTGTTGAAACTTTTGGTCCTGATTTAGTTAAATTTTAGGTAACGTTCAAACATCTAAAAATCTTCCTATCTGATGATATCTGGCTGAAAAAATTGCAAAAATAGGAATAATTTTCTAAAATTTGTGGGGGAGTCAAAAGGCTTTTTAAAGATGCTATCAGATTACAGCCTTTTGGGTTTTATATGAGTTGTTACAACTGCTCTGTTTTTTAACTAAGAAATTTGTTTTATTAGTTAGGCCTTCTTTTCCCCCTTCACCACACCCCTTCCAAACTGCAGCCACAAATTAGAAACCACCTAAGAAAAAACTACTTGCCTGGTTCTTGATACTGCTCCTACTTAATTAAATGGGATCAGTATCAGTTTTGGAGGTGAGGGATATGGTGTAAAAGCAGAACAGAGGTACATAAAAAGAGTGTTTCACAACTTGGAGAATATTTATGATGTAGTCAGAAGCCTGTGCAATGAGAGGAAAACGGATCTGAGGATATAGCCAATGGTAAATAAGGAAGAAAGAAAAATCAATGTTTTAGAAGCCATGTTTGCAAATACGGCAAATATATTTACCTGGGAAGTGGTAATTAAGTTTTTTTTTTTTTAATATTGTTTTTACAGTAGTGAAATTAGGAAAAACTGTAAGAGTCAAATTCTCCCCTTAGATATACTCTTATATTGCCTGACAGCATCAAGAGGGAAGATTTTAACATCTCACATCTGACTTGGAATCACACCAAAAAGACTATTTTCAGATGACTCTGGAGTGACTTCCAGATCAGAGGAACTCAAATTGATCTGCCAGTGTATAGAGAGATGATTTCATCAGGCGTAGAGAGCAGTCTCTTCAGAGTTAAACACGATAGTTATTGAACTGTACATAGCAATGACAAATGGCAATTTTGGCTTTTACAGGGAAGACAGAATTTACTCATATGTAGAACTTCACGCTAGCAGATGACTGCTACCATGAGTGACAGAAATACTGGCCATCATTCCCTCCTCAAACTTGTACGTAACAGCTTTGCTCCTCTGCCTGCAAATATGACTAGCCCAAATGAATTGCTAGGTTCTGTGATTCATATAGAGCATTAGTGAGCAGAACTTCCAGGTCCTCCTCCAGGGTCTCCCAGCTTTCCAGATATCTGTTTTTCAAATGGTATGCAGTATTTACATGGAACCTATTTCAGCAAAATGGAGGCTTCAACAAATACAGTCTTGGGTAGACTGATGCTAGGCAGCTGGTTACCAGTTTGGGGAGATTGGCATACACCCATTTGTTCTACTTTATTCACTTCTTTTATGAGTGTAGCTTGGTGATACCATCTGAATATCCTGGTGTATGATAGTTTCTAGAGGGTCCCGTCTGGAATAGTCATTTGGTCTCTCTCCATTTTTTAAAATTCCTGATAAGAAAGAAGGTAGACTGTCTTGTCAGAAGGCTGTGTACAAGGTTAAGTGGAAAGGTGCTGGTGGGTCTTCCCAAACCACAGTGACCAGAAATTAACTGTCATTTATCTGGCAGACACTCAACAATCTCAACAAGTGTCAAATCTTGTTTTTCTTTGAGATATCTTTAGAGGACCCAGCTAAACTACCTATGATGTTTCTTGGCCCTTTGTTGAAGGTGGTGGTCTTCAAACATTTGGTTCTCACTTGTCCTACAAGATATTTATTTATGAGGCTATTGACACTCCACAGTCTTTAAAAATATTCTGAACTGAAAGTTTTTGTCTTGTTGTTAATCAGGATCAGGTTCCTGAAGACCACCAATGTGGATATCCCTGTTACCTTTCACCAGGAAAAACAGGAAAAGGAATGCTGCCTGAACGTCTTATGTACAGTAGCTCCATACCTGACAAAGCTGATTTCCTGGCATTGTTTCATGCCTTGCTGTAAATTTTGATGGATGCTTTTCCTGCAGTTGGGCCATTCACAAGTGCCCTCTCCTGTATGGATTCTCTGGTACCTAGTAAGGCATGTAGTCACAGTGCAGCCTTTCCTTCCAACCCGGAACACTTACATGTCTCTGTAACCCTTGGTGGCCACTTGTTTACCCAAAACTTGCAGGAATTGAATTACCATTGAGAACTGTATTTAAGTGCCAGGACTGACTACAAACTATCAGTGCATACAGCAGTTAATGACCACGCTTATGGTCACTTTCTGTCTGTCTTGTACACGTATGCACACGTACACATGCACACACACAGCATGATCACAAGCCTTGTTGCCATAGGAAACCAAGCTAAAAACAAGCAAGGTCAGAAGGCATGAGCTCATTGTTTTTGTTTTCCTGTTCCTTCTTGAGAACTCCTAACACAGGCTTTTGTTATTCATTAGATTAGACGTGGGTTTGGATGTCAGGTAATGCAAATCATACTTGCTGCCTTCTAGTATGATTTCTGAATGACGTGGTGGTGTCCAACACGGAGTTTGTCTGGTTGTCATCTTTGTCAGGCCGTACCTCGCTCCCTAGTCAATTTCTACTAAATTTGGTAGTCATTCTTGCTGCTTTGGCTTGCAGTTTTCTTCCTGGTCGTCTGCTTGTTGTTGAGAATGTCTCTCATAATCACTTCCATCGCGCTGCAGAGTTTTGCCCACCCTGAAAAAATGGCAACATCACAGGAACAAAAGATATTCCAAAAACCTAAAGCGGGGTCATCAGTGGTTAAATACCACAGAAGTCTCTAGTCTGGTTAGAACTAATTCAACCACTGTCATCTTTGTTTTAGAATAAATATTTATAGTGTGTTATGACTAAATCTTTATAATACAGAGGTACTTCCCTGGGCAGGGGATCAGATGGATACCATGACTCTCCATAAGCGGACATTAAAGCCATACATTTGGTAACTGTTCATGGATAAATCTTCTTTCTTTGTCCCCCATAGTAGAGCAACAAAGTGTCTCCCTTTTTACCAACATGGTTACTTGCAGAGACTTATTTGTCTTTTCAACATGAATTGTTGCATTCTCTTCCATCTTCTTCTATCAAATAGACTTGCAAAGTACAAGCCATAAAGAACAGGAACTCATCTGGATATATATGTGTAAAAGAGCTTTGTTAGTAATAAAGCATGTATATTAGTAATAAAGTATGTATTTCTTTATCAATCTCATGTAAACATTAAAATAAGTTGCCTACAAATGGGCACAGTTATTTGGACATATGTTTATCATTAATAAACCAGAATAAATCAAACTTCTTATTCTCCATATACTGTTTTAGAAATTCAGAAACTGGACATTTATTGGTTTTGATGGCCTGTCCCCATAGCCAGGGAAGGCGTGTGCCTTGACTGTGATTTTCTATGCTTTCATAGAACAGAAAGCTCTGCTCTTACAGAGGTTCTGTTCTTGGGTAAAATCAGAGAAATTTCAGCCTTGGAAAATATTTGTTCTTGTCCTCTCTGGGTACTTTTTCACTCCAGTGGATGAAAATGATATCTTAAATGTATATATTATTTATTAATGATTCCTTTGCAGTGACAATTAGTAAATCCCAGTGGTACATAGCTCACCCTGATCCTATCTGCATTTCTACATCTTCTCTCCTGGCCTTGTCAGTGCAGCAGAAACAGGGTACCCAGAGTCACTCCATAGTGGCCTGTAGCCACCTCTGTTTTGTTAGGCTTTCTATGGACAAAAGGTCTTCTCAGCATCAAGGGTTTACTGGGGAGGGGGGAAACCTGCTAGAGTAATGATGGTGGGAAATTGTAAAACTTGGAGCACTTCTGGCCACCAACAAGGGCACGGAAAACACCTTTTCTGGAACTCTCTTTAACCTCCCCACCCCCAGCTTCCCTAGAACTATATCACTGTCTTTATTGGTTGCATACACAGGGTTTGGGCTGCTCCTGGTGCCAAGCCATGAAACATTTGCAGTCTGGGAGCTGTGCTGATGTTATCATGTCAGCAGTGAAAGGAACTACTAGAATACAGTACTTTTCAGAAGCCATCTAGGAGATTAAAGTTGCCATAGAGTGTGCACCTATCTCCCTGCATTCTTTCAAATCCTGGGCATACAGCTTTAAAATCCTTAAAGAAAAGGAAACTGGCAGCTCACTGAGAGACACCTTGGAGCTGGCATCATGTATCTTGAAAGCTCACATCACTGGCTATGTCCATGCTGGTAAATGATATGCATGCTAGACCATTCTCTGGCACTGAGGTCAACTGGCACAAAACATCCAGTATCCATACTACTGAGCTGTCTTGATCTCCTGAGACAGGACAACCATATGCAAAATGTCTCTTGAGAACAGTCCCTGGCTCATGGTAACTTTCAGCCCTCAACCAGGAGCTGTTTGGGAGAGTGCTATTTGGTCCTGGCCTCAGCCATGCCAGGGATCCTCGAGAAACCTGGAGAAGAGGTGCCAACAGTAGTGTCCCTGGCACCATTTAGTGTTTCAGAGAAGGTGTAGCCAGCAGTCTTGCAGGTGAATTGTGGGTGCCTTTGCCACAGTAGATGGAAGAGTTAATCCTTTTTACAAGGGCTGCAATTCCTTCTCTTTGTCAATCCCTTTGTCTTCTGTCTCAAACCTGGGATTTTATTCTGATGAATGCTGGAATGGCTTACTATTTTCAGTTGTTTAATAGTTTGCTGTTGTGATTGTGTTTGATTGTGTTTGAATTTGTATTTCCCCAAGGACAGGGTAAGGGATTCTGTAAATATTATTTTATTTAATTAATAAACATCAACTTCTTTTGTAATGTAGTAGGGCAGCAAGGATGTGTGCTGGGAGTGACCAGTAAAGCCAGAAAGGCATTGCTGTTTTTATTCCTGGGCCACATCCACCATAGTCCCTGTGCCACTGTTGCCAGAAACTCTAATGCCACCACAAAGGACATTCTCTATTATAAAAGCCTTGCTAAAGTCCCGACATATTGAAGGCAGATAATACCTTCTCAGGTATTTGATTATAACTCATAGTTTGCTGCCATGATCCACAGAGACCCTGTAATACAGGTCCTACTGAAAGGGTGCATTTGGTCAAAAGTTCTTGATTGGAGCATTCAGATTATTTTGATCCCTTGTAAGCTCTTCAGAAGATCACCAGAATTATTTTGTATCAGTATAATCTTTCAAGGTACATCTTCATTCTGAAACATCCTCTGCAGCCTGATGCAAGCTCTGATTGAATTTGGCCAGGCATGTTAACCAGGCTTCTGCTCACTGAATCAGACCATTTGTCGGCCGTGGTCTAGGCAGCACACTGTTAGCCAAGGAGAAGAGGTTTCCTTCTGGTGATTATTTGTTAACTGAGAAAATTTTAAATTTCTTGTTAATAATATTTTATAAATCTACTGGTCAAAATCGGAAATAAAAGAAAATATTTTAATTAAGTGCTGATATGTCCTGGGTAAATGAGTGATGATACGGGGCCACGGAGATTCATTGTAGTCTATTAAGGTTGCGTCTACATTCTCAAATGTGTGTGTCTATTCCTAGAGCTGTCTTCAATAAGTAAATAAAATGTCGTAGGTATTTTTGCTATTCTGGGGCTTTCTGTTAGACTGATAGTTAAGTGGAGTATTCTGTGGACCAAATGCTGTTTGCTTAACTCATGGGAGCTAGTCTGCTTATTTCAATGAGTTAGCAAAGTGAACTGGATTTTGTTGTTTGGAAGCTATTCAGAAAGCTGTACTATATTTTTACTAGGGATCCTCCACTACTGTGGATGTCACTATGGGATTAAATTGTCAGGGAGACCTGTGGGAAAGTTAGAAGGTATGGCACTGAGTTTGCAATGTTTTGAGATTAACAAACGTGTCCTTGAGGTGGGGCATGCACAGGGCATGCACAGAAACCAAATTCCAATACACTTCAAATGATATTAAGTAATATTCATGGTTATTTCTTATGCTGTATATATGGGGCTTCTGTGGATAGGAGTCCTGCATATACAGCACTGGAATTACTATGTTCTAAACTAAGAATTTTGGAGTAGTTTTAACAAATGTTCCATCCATGTGTAAAATCTGGAAATGTATTCTGTCAATGGAGGTTAGTACATAAAGACTGATGACTGTTGAAAAAAAAGGTGAACTTTTGTTTGAATATAACTATTTGTTTTGATGGTAATTGAGGCAATTCCTTCACTTTCCACAAACATTCATTAGATGATATTCTGTAGAAAAACTGTCACATGCAATGATGCATTTCTGTATCCATACGAATTCCTGAACTGGAAGTTTGTGTGCAGCTCTTAGGGAAGCTTTTGATGTGTTGTAAGTTTACCAGCCAAGGGTAAAAAAAAGATGTCAGGTGATTTGGATGACCAACAACCCCCTATAAATACTAATCTATTAGTGGTGAATTCCTAAAATACACAAACCAGTCATTTTGGTGAGTAGCTTGTGAGCAGTCTCATGGGCAGAAGTATGTTGGCTATTACTCATTCAATAATTTGTGAAAAATATATCTGCTCATTGACATTTGCGAAAAAAAAAGATAAATCTCTTAAATGCATTGCAAGAAATACCTTGCCAGCTAGCAACCTAAAACACACAACTCCACTTACGAATATTTAGCTATCTTCTGATGTTTCTGAACTTCTGATATTTCCTATTGGAAGAGGTTTGTTTAGATGTACAGCCCCGCCCCACCAGGTTTCCCAAACAGCAGAAATGTAACCCAGAGTGGTGACACAATTTAAATATAACCTCAAATCTATAAGTAGCTTGGTCCCAATCTGAACTTTGCAGCTGGATGGCTTTTTCTTAAAAAAAATTTCAAATTTTTATACTTAGATAAGTTTAAAAAGAGGATTGCAATTTGAACTTTGAACCAAAATTCACTTCTAAAGGCTGTTACGCATGAGCATTAGGGATCCTAGTACATATTTGAAAATGCAGTTATTGGCACTCATTAAACTCCTCTGCAGACCACAGGTAGATCCAGAACTGTTTATAGCTTGTGATTTATAATCTGCTGCAGTTACAAGATTTACGAGGGCCCATTCCTGCATCATTCCCTTCTTATTGGCCATCAGAATCACTTCTCCCATGCTGCTCCTCTCTGACACGCTTTAGAGGTTCAAAGGAGGTTTGCTTCCTGTCTCATCTCCTTCCTTTTATGTCTTTGCTGAAGCTCCAAACAAGAAAGGTCATTTTTAAGGGTGTATTTTTGCGATGTAGACATGGGACATGAATTGAGACTGACAGATTCATTTCATGCAGGATACGTTAATAGTGCTTGCAACTTGTCCATATGGACTGATTTCAGATTGGTAGCTTAGCTGGCATAGCTACTTCAAATGTCTTACTTTCAAGGTTATTTGTACCATTTCAGCCTCACTTCAGTAGTGACTGGACAACAGATCCCATCATGTATAGACTCGGAGTTCTTCACGTATTCCTTTTCTGGGTTTGTGGGGGGTGGGGCATAGAGTTAATATAATTTCCTGACACAGTTGTTTATTTTTTACAATTTTCTAATTAAGACGGAGTTCCTAAAGCACTATATTACTAAAACAGTTTCATGCTTTACTAAAATTTCTTCTGGTTCTTAAGTATACAATGACTACCCTAATATAGTCAAAACAGTATCCCTCCATTATAATCTGATGGTACAACAGCATTAAAATAAATTTGTGTTGTCTACCCATCTATCAAAGTATTCCAAAAGCATTTTGTGATGCTGAAATATTTTGGGTTTATATTTTATACAGTTAAAATGTATGGAGAATTTTGAAACCCTTCACATTCAAGACCAGTTAAATTAAAATATGGTAAAAACCCCATTCTGCAATGGGTACCTCACAAAAAATTTCTCAGTTGCATCTGTCTTGCTATAGAAATAATAGTTAAAAGGGCAAATGAGTGAATTTTTTTCTAATTTAAGATTTTGCTTAGAATTAAGACAACTGAAGTAGAGATATTTCATTTAACTTCTTGAAATATACAATGTTTTTGTTTATATTTTTGGATTTCAGCTTTCCTCTGAATGATTTGCTGTCCAAAACAAAATCAGGGCTTTTCTAGTACATGGTAATTAAAAAAATGAAAGCTAACAAGTACTAGAAAATGAGTTTTCTTCATTGTAAGTTGGTGACCTGTACTGCAATGCAGAACACAGATGATGACCTGAAAGTCAGAGAGACTGAAGAGAGTGACAAAACTTATTACAAAATGATGACTGAAATTGTTAAGAAATTTGTGCTTTGAGGCAGTCATATGTCTTTAAGCCTGTCACGATTCAATTCAGCTGCTTCTTCTTAAAGTGTTCAGTGATGAGACTGAATAAAGCATTCCCAGCAACTCTGGTAACGTTGGTGCTGCTGGCCTGAAATACTCCACCTTTTGTCATAGCCCTTCTCGCCACATAGCGTGTGTTAGTACACCTTGCCCTGTGATCAGGTGTCCCCCTTCTTCTGCCCCCATTCTCCTTTCAGCCAGTGGGAATTACAGTGTAGGTTTTTGTGAGAACAGGGGCGGGCCCCCTCTCTCAGAATTTCTTTCCTCAGCCAACAGTAACTTTCCACAATGCCTGATTGGTTCAGGGGAGTGTTTATGGTAACTACTTGAGTTCAATGGAGTTTGTGTATGTTATTTATTGTTGCTAATTTGGAATTATTTTTAAAATGGGAATTAAATTACCTAGACAGGAATATATTGCTGCAAATTTCCCTACTGCCAAGTTAATAGGATCGAAATTAGGAGCATGGACATATCTTCAAGAAGCATCAAAAATACATAGCTACAATTTAGGTACCTTAGAAAGATTTCAGTTTTAACAGAAATGTAATTCCTTGACTTGCTTAACTCATCTGTTTCTTAAATGCCATGACCAAGACTGAAAAACTCTTTGCATCTTCAGTGATTCCCCAGGATTGTGTTGAACCCTTCCTGAGAACTACATCCTGCACAGAGGTCTCCCTGTTTTCTCCAGAGTATTTCCAAGACTGCTGAAACCAATATATCCATGTACCTTCTTTATAATTTTACATGGAAATTTTTTGAGGGAGTCCAAACAGCAAAACTTATACTGTGTAAATGTTGTAACATGTACTGGCACACGTATGTACATGCAAATATTTTACAGATCAAGAAGACTAAAATCCATGAGATTAGCACTTTTTAGCCAATCAAATACTGCAGGAATATAACACTTCTATTATATATTTCTCCTTTTTGTGTACAGCTATCAGTGGACATTCAACCCAAAGGATCTCGTGGTGCTTTACAAATGACATATGTACAGGAATTTCTTCTACACTGAAATGCCCAGGCTTAGAAGGTGGGCTGCAGCCAAGAAAATAATCAGCTTATAGCACACTGCATAATGTGTGTGAACTGCACAATGTGTGTAAGGATAATTCTGGCCAAGGGCATATCAGACAGTACATCTAACCAGTGCATCCTGCTGGAAAAGTCTAATATTTAAAAGCTCTATTAAAATTTTTAAAAACTATCAACAACATTCTTCATTGACTGTCAGTATGATCCACTAAGTTTTTATTTACACGTTTATGTATTTTTAATATCCACACATACAACCAAAATGTTGAATTATCATTGACATCCCTAAAACTTTTCTGTTTTCCCAAATAATTTCCTTTAAGCATCAGGTTTTAATAACTGATGATAAAGGGAGTTAGAAGAAACTTGGCTTATATATCTGAGAGTACACTATACATCTATATTGACTAGCATAGGACAGTCTGTATGTATATTGACTAATGATACTGACAGCTGAGTACCAGCCCATACACAAACTTATTAGTATAAAATATGAGCTAGACAGTGAAATGTGTGTGAGCATTTATCCTTTTAAATACTACAGCACCCGCTGCCTGGTTCTTGTTATTTATGTAGTGCTGCTAGCTTGGAGATTCCCAAACATTTTGCCAAGGTTAAGTGAGGAATAAGTCCATTTAAATGGAGAAGAAAGAAAGTAAGGAAAAGGCTCCAGCAAAAACCTAAAACTTTTTCCTCTTTAGCAAATGAGTTAAGAGTTCTCCGATGTGGCTTTGTCACATGGTGAGCCCTGACTTAATACTTACTGTTGAAACTGAGTGCCATAACTACACCTGTCAAACTCTTTCTCTGAATGGGTTTAACCTTCAGTTTGTCTTTGGAGTAGAGGCAGCCAAATATTTTCATAGGAGATCTTCAACAAATGCTTCAGTGTCTTGGGGAGAAAAAGATGTTGATGTGCCCTGCATACCAGGATAAGGAGAAGGGGCATTGTTGGCCTCGATCTTTACCATAAGTCTTGCTTTCAAAACAATTTAACTTAGCTCCTCTAACGTGTTTTCCTTGCTCTCTCCTTTCATTCTCCTCCTCTCTGCACTGACTCCCAGGATGCCTCTATTCTCAAAATTATTACACCAACTCTCAGTTAATGTTGCTATTCAGGTACTGTCTTTTTCTACAGATTCCTCAAGACAGATTTCTTCTGCAAGTCCTTTCAGAGGAGATCTACCAATGAAATGTCCATAATGACAGATGGAAAAGGATGATAAAATAAAATGGCAAGGACTATGTGGAACCAAGCAACAACCACTGTCTCTCTTTTGTAGAAAACCCTTGCACTGCTCAAGCATCCCAACAGTATTCCTCCCTTTTCTTCGTACCCCCTAAGGTATGTTTGGGGTTAGTCTAATTTAGAACATTAGCTTCTCAGCAACCAACGTTTTAAAATATTTTTACATGTATTGAGATATATGCATGTATGGCTCTGTATCAGTAACAAGAGGCAAGGCATCAGCACAGCTCTTTTAGCTCTAATTTATGTGTAGTAACCAAAGGATTTGTTATTTCTGCTCTTGTATGCTTTGACTTCCAGGCCAGATCTTTCATGACAAAGCTGCAGATGGAAAGTCATACTTTGAAATAAAACTTTAGGAAGCAAAGTGGGGATAAATGATCTTTATAAATGTAATCCAAGTAGTTATTATTTAATAGCTGATATTTTTGCTCCTTCCTTCCCACTTACTGCTGAAAGACATCAGCAGCTTGTAAAGAGAAAGAGCCTGACAGGGTAAAATAGCTGACTTTTTTTCTGGAAAGTAGGGCTTTCTCTCTGGCATGTGTGTAAGTGCTGGTATGTACACACTAAGGTGTGCATGCATTTATTGTAATCAGTAGCTTTGAAATATTATGTGTTTATGGTCTGTCTATGAAAAAAAGGAAAAGAAAAAAAAAAAAAGATGGTTCAAGCTCAAATAAATTTCCAGGCTGATTTGGGCAGACAGACAGTAATGTGGGGTGATGCAGCCAGGATGCAAATACCTACCTCGTGTATATGCTGTTTGAGTAAAACTGTGTGTGTCCTTTCCATGTGTGTCTGTGCATCAACGAGGGGTTTTGTGTACATTTTCCGTGTGTCTGTCTGGACATACAATCCATTTTACCAGTTCTTCCAAGGCAGTGTAAGTCATAACCATACCCATTTATCTGTGTTTGTCAATGCACATATTTGAGTTCATTTGAGTTCTACGTGTACTAGTCTGGACCTGTGCTTGTCCATAATATATGTGTGCATGCATTCATGAAGACATGATGAACCTGCTTTGGTCTGATTTGGAGAGATGAGGAACTCTGTGCAGAAGAGTGTGTACAAGGGAAGTTAGCTATTACTAGTTTGCAGACATTTAACGTATTCTTAGTGTACAGAAGGTTGATCACTGAGTGCTTATGACAACATCAGGGTTAGCAATGATTGCCAACAGGAATATATTTTAATTTATCAAGATAATAAAAAATAATAATTTTTAAAAATCAAAATGACAATATTGTGAGAAAGCTGGCCTTTGTTTTATAGGAGAATGCAGAATATAGCCAAGACTGGTTTTGAGAGGTTTTTTTTTGTTTGCTTTTCCCTCATGTTTAGAAATACAAACCTTTAGATTTCTGATGCCAAATTTGGAAATTGCATCCCTGGTAAATGTTATACAAGCACTTTGAATTATCTGGCGAGCCGAAGTGAGAGATTATATTCATCAGTTGTTCTGTCTACTTAATTTGTTAAGTGAAGTAACTTTCCTGAAGTGGGAGCATTTCATATACTTTTCCAAAGAATCAGGGATTTTTAAAATGGTAACAGAAATTGAAGTATTTCTGTCTCCAGCGCCTCAAATAGAAATAAAGACTTGCTTTTTCATTGCTTCATTTAATAATTTAGGCCCATGCAAAGTGAGTGCAAAGCAGGTGTTAATACTCTATTTTGTACTTTTTTCTTACCTGAGTCTTTAAACATGATTCCCTAGTATGACACATAGTAACAACATGGTGAGGCAGTCCACGTGGCTTATACAGAACTGAGTATACAAGGGGCAAGACAGCAGAAAATTAGGGCACAGGGGCCTATCCCAATTCCCCTGAAGGAAATGGGAACTGGATTAAGCCTAAACCTCTAATTACATAGGGGTAATAGTCTATCAGAACTCCCACAGCAAAAGGGAGTTGGATCAAGCCCAAGACTCTAATTGCATTTTTCCTTGTCGTTTTTGTTCATATATTTTGTTTATTCTGGCTCATCATTACATTATTTTGTAATTATTATGATAGGATTAGTGGCCATTAAATATCTGATTTCTGAATAGTATGGCTTGTTCCTTGTCACTGATGTCCCTGATCTATGTCAGAAAGGTTTGTATATTCTGGCCGGTATAGCAAGAGATAGATACATTTATCTATTTGACTGAAATGGATCAAGGCTTATACATTTTCTACCAGCACCTCAAAGAGCCATACTACTTTTCTGTGTGCAGAAAACAGTACAGTACAAGGCCATGCCAGCACTTTTGTCTTCCCATTTTTTTATCCTGGTGTTCATACCAATGCCTTTGAATTTCTGCAGTGAGGACTGGATTATATTTAAGGAGTTTTAAAAGAGGGCATTACTGGCTATGTGATAGAAAGCTATTCCTTGAACAAAGTTCCCATGCTATATATAATTTTGGAGCTCCCAAATACATTTGTTCAGTCTGTTCAATACCAGATTTCCTTCTGCTCTTCTGAGATTAACCCTGTAGAAGTATCAACATGTCATCTACCATGCAGATGTTTGGAGATTTGTCCCATCTTGGAATCCCGTCTCCAAACATCCCAGCTCTAGAGTCAGAAGAGAGTTACAGCACATACCAGGCAAAGAGAAGTGTGCCCATACTTCCAGTGGTACCCTGAGTATGCTGCACTGGCAGTATCAGAACTACAAGGCTGTATTGAGGCCCTGATACACGATGGGAATTCTCACTGACAACAGTAGAAACTGCATGCGTCAGTCTAGGCAGGACTCCAGGTAGATGACGTCAGTGCGGCTTGGAAAACATCAAAGTGGGAAATATATGCTGGAGCAAGGGGCATTTCTCCAGTCATTCCTCACAACGTAATTTTACTTAGTGGCCCATTAATAATGTCCTGAGACAGAAGGGTACAGCTTTATTTTAGAGATTTTATTGATTTTTCCTAATTTGTACTTTCAATTTGTGACCCTAACATATAAGCTCAAAATTAGGGGAGGACTTTAGCAAAGACAGGTGTAGACTTCTGGAAAAGTTTTCTCACAAGAGTGGTGGAAACAGGCAAGCAAATAAGCTATGGATTTTGATTAATTCATGAAAGGGTTTATATAGCAAGGTTGTCCAAAATAGGAAGGCTTTATTCATCAACACAGGAGTTCCCATCCACTGTAAGGTCCACAGTATCTATCTGGGGAGCTGGGAAGGAGGTAATTATCAATACTCATTGGAAAGACTTGATGAATCATTGATATAGCTATTCATTGCTTTCTGGGACAGAAGGACTTTGACCAATTTGGAGGTGTTTTGTTCCCAATTAATATATTTTTGGCTACAGCAGAGGTAGATAAACTTTGAACCAAATAGTAGAAGATGTGTCTGTCAATTAAACTACCCAGGAGATGTATTGGTAAGCGACCTTCAGTTACAGAGATATAAAGACTAAGTAACCTCAGTCACTTCACTGGAATCATTCAAGACTTAAACTGACAGAAAAGAGGAAGGAATGTCTTTCTCTTTGAAAGCCTTTTACCCCATTTAGAATAATGCAGCCTTAATGTGTATTTCCTAACTGCAATAGGAAATACGTTTTTTTTCAGACTGAACAGTGTTTTGGTGTTTAGCCCACTTGACATAGTCTCTGTCAAAGAAGGCCACTTTTTCTTTTTGAACTTAAAAACCTAGTTTGCAGTGTTTCCAATATGTGCATTAAAATCCATAGGGCCACATCCCACTGTAGTCTTAGTGTTTGTTAATATTTGGAAGGGACATTTGATTAAGAACAAACAGGGTGAAACAAAACATGATAAACAACAACAAAATGTTTAAAAACAGATCCAACTATATTGATTAAAACAGATTATTTTTTACATTTTTAATGAAAATTAGTTGGAACTGTTTCAATTATTTCTTAAAAGTAGTATCAGAAGGCCATTTTAGTGACTTGGAGCTTGCTGTCCTGGGCTGTGTGGAGCCTGGAACTCAAGGAGACAGAGGAGTAAGTTGGTCAGTCCAACTTCACTGTTCAACATGACCAAAGTACACCAACATGCAGATAGTCCAGGCTGTGAAATGCAAGTGAATTTGTAAAAACTGCTTCCTTCAGCAGTTCAGTGTGCTAGTGGTAACAAAGGTAAAGAACCTATTTAAAATATATACCTTAACCAAAATATTTACCTTAGCATTGCTTTTGAAAAAAACAGTGTAAAAAAAGCCTGTCAGATCCTTTTTAAAAGATAGGTTCTATTTTACCGTGAGAAAGAAAACCATGTGCTGGATGGAGAGACAGTTTCATCAGTGGTGCTGACACTGAGGTAAGCAGGTCTTCTCTGTATGATTTTAATGACAAGATATTGTCATGCTTCCTCCCCACCTCCTTAACAACAGGTGCAAATTGTGGCACATCTCCAACCAGTGAAGTTGTTGGAGTTTAGGGGGCTGACCCTGGAGTTCAGAGGGGCTGACCCTGGCAGAATTCTGCTAGAAAGGGGAAAAGTGCAGATTTTGTGATACAGCTTTTGTAAATAAATACCTAAATAGCATGTAATTTGGCAACTAAGCATTTCCTTAAACACTAGTATCAAGATACTGACTAAAGAGTAAATAATTTGAAAAATTTCTGCTAGTAAAATCTTCTCTTTCCTAATATAAAAAATTTGAGAAAATATATTGTGCTTCAGTTTTTTTTTCTTTTTTTGGAGGAAAGAGTGTGTATGAGAAAACTATTTGAGCTAAGTTTAAGAAAAAGATGTCTGAATGCAGTAATATAAAAAAATAAACTTTACAAGATTTTGCATACATCTGTAGTTCATTGTAACCAGGGGAAAACTGATTCTTCTGCAGAGTTCAGAGAAACAGACAACATCCTACTGGCTTAGACCAGGGCTCTGTGTAGGTGGCTTGTTGGCCCCTAGCACAAAGTGACTTCACAGAGTTCGGTGATAACATTTTAAACAGGTTATTACCCACTTTTCTGCCCCTAAAACCTGAAAATCAAGGTCCATCTTACTGCCTCTCATAGTGCTTTCTGCAGATACCTGTGCTCCAGTCCTAAGAGGTCATGATGCTTTCCCGGGCAGACTGAGGCCCCACTCTCTGTACTCATATAGGTAGTTTATCAGTATTTCACTGGTAGAAGTATATGCAGTGGACCTGAATTCTTACTGGCATACATGAGAGAAATTGCTAAAATTGTTATAGTTGCAGATGTTCACATCAGTAACTGTGACTTTAGTTTGTCAGTAGAATGTTGAGATCTTTCCTCTCAAAATGTTTGGACGTTTTCTGCCATGGGTCAGTGCTATTTACCACCTAACTCCAATTTCACAGAGTTCACTTATATGCAGGGAACTGAATGCATGTGCTAGCAATGGGAAGTGTTTTGCAGTCACTGCTCTGGAAGCTGTGTGCCATAAACCTGCTGTAAAGAGTTAACACCACTGGGGGCTAATTACAGAACACTTGATTACTTCAGGGGATTTCAGCAGACCATACCCCAAGCAGCTTTTTTGATCAGACCTCATGAAGACTTTGCACAAGTCGTGTGAATTGAGGGTTCAGTTGTGTTTTTTTTTTTTAAACCGGTTAGTGGCTATTGTCTTTAGTGAAAAAAAGTGTAATAAAAACATTATATTCTGCTTAATGCAGAATATTTTAACTTCTCAGAAGATAGTTCTCATTCCTTGCTTACCCATCTGGCCCCTTTTGCTGGTCACTTTTGTAATTGGGTTGTGCAGCTGCTGGTGAAACAGCAAAGACAACGTACCTGAGACTGTGCAGTCAGTGGGAGAGCTACAGAAAAGAGCTCTGCCACAGACAACAGACCAAACCATGACCATTACTTTCCAGTTCAGTTATAGACCTTTTAAAAAACAAAATCTGGGATTAAGGTGTTTGGTTAACCCTTTGGAAATGAGGGCTTGCAAAAGGGGGCAGTGTAGTTTTTTTAGGAAAGCACTAAAGTATCAAGATCTATTGCAAAAGGGTTCATAAAGGGTAAAATCAGCAACTCCATGGCTCATAATACCTGTGGAGCAGGTACTTTAAAACAGTGGACTCTTTTCATACCTTGTAATAATTACCTTACCAGTATAAAAACTTTTTCTAGTTTAAATAATTGTCTTTATTAATGATTATTAGGCTCTGAACTTGAACTTGCCTTTTTTACAATTAAAGAAATATTCGAATTCACCTGAATAGCAATAATTTGTATTTATCAATAGTGCATTTTTAAATTCTTTTTAGAAATTTAAAATAGGACAACTTACAAATTCCATTTTAAATAGTTTCTCATCTCATTTAAATAAAAGTTTGTTACACATCTAGACTGAAATTTTAGATGTTCTGTTTTAATGTAGTGAGAGAGTTTTTGGCTCAAAAAAGAGTAATTTTGAATGGAAAACTTACCGAAGCTTTATTTTTGGCAACAGCTTTACAAAACTACACAAGGTGTTGTCTGCTATGCCTTGTGTAGTTTTAAGCTCTTGCTCTGCTTAAAGTTCTCATGATTTCCTTGGATCAGGCCCATAACTATCTTTGTCACCTCAAATGGAGCCATCAGTGTCACTCCATTAAAAAAAAAAAAAAAAAGATTAACCCTTTCCTTCCCAGCACATTCTCAAAGACTTTCTTCAACTTCAGCAATTCAGAGAACTATTGGTGGAGAGTTTTGCTGGCTAGTTTGGTAACTCTTTAACAGACCATCCTGATTTAACTCCTGTTTTTTGATAAAGGAGTTTTCACCAATTCTACCTCTCTGCTCCTGGTTCACACTTTCTGTATTTGCTGGTAGAATTTCTTGCCATCTTGCTTCTTTGTCGGGGGAGAGGAGAAGCTTATGACTTAATTTGCTATTCGCTATTGTTATGACTATTATTTGCTAATAGACCAGAGGCATCAAGGTCACAGGTGAAATAGATGGAACTATTAATTTTTCCAACTGTATACTAGCAAAAGCATGCCCCACAAAGGTCTGGTCTTGACCAACCTCCTGTGCCTTTCCATTGCCCTCACTATTTGACACCTGCAGGTTTGTGGATTGAAAGCCAGCTTTCATCCCAGCTCTTTCTGGTGCCCTCGGTCCTGCGCATAGAGGACCTGTGTGCCTGGGACCACAGCAGCCTGGGGGCTCGAAAGCATCCTGCTCTGTCTCTGCACCATACTCTGCTTGGATTCAGAGGCAATTTTACACGAGGCTAAATTGCACTGCTTACTGAAGGAGTTTATAAATCCTGGGGGCTAGATCTAAACAATTATTTCCAAAATAGTTTTGTCCTGTAAAATAGCTTTGATCAACATCAGAATTGAAGATGCAGTCTGTTCTTTACTGAAAAAAGTAAGGAATCTCTGCTGGCTATTTGGAGGCTAACTCCTACAACCTCTAGTGTATATTCATGCATATTCATGAAAATAATATAAGGAACTCAATAGGAACATTTCTGTGGGTCAGAATTATTCCTAGGAGTGAGGGTTAACATAATCTGGCCCCAGCAAAATCCCCAGTTGATAATGCTGCAGTGCTTTCTTTCATGGTACCTGTCTTTTAGAGCTATATTTTGAAAGCAGTAAATCAAAAGTAAAACTTTTAATTGCATGTTTCCAAATGCATTATACATCACACAACATTAAGTATTCAAAATTAATTAAAAAACAACTGAAAAAAGCGTTTAGCTGTAGTTTTGTCTGAGTTTCTTTTCTTGGATGTTTGGGATCTCCTGTAATCAGTTTTACAAAAATTAAAATCTCCAGGACAAGCAGCATGAATCTAACTAAATAAGCAAAATTTTTCACAATACTAGAGTTTTTAAAGTAAAGAAATTGGTGATTTGATTTGTAATAACAATTTGCAAATTTAACCATGGAACCAGCTTTTTCTTCCAGATCAGGGAGGACCAGAAGTAGCCAGAATATTCAGAGAAGGTAACTATATAAGCTTTCAAAGCTGCTTTGGTAACATACTGTCTACCACAAACATTATTTTCACAGAATCATAAACCCATATTTTCATATTTAGAGAAATTTCATACAGGTTTTTGACCTCCATAGTTAATTTAGGCAAAATGCCTACTGCCTTTAAATATTTTGCCTGAAATTACTTCTGTTAGGGGGGAAAAAATCACTTGAGCTTTATATAGCTTTTATTTGAATATATTACATATTGTGAAATACTGACATACAGTGACAGGTCTTCTTAATTGTCTAGAATTTGGACTTGAAAGAAATTAAAAATTAGAAAATATTAAAAGTTAGGGAAAACACTTTAGAACTGCAGGCACAAGTCAGATCATCTCAGTGGGCATCTTCTTATACATTTGTACTAAATAGCATTGAGTTCAGAAATAATTTTCAGGGAAGGTATTTTCTTATATTCTGGGAAGTCAGACTCATAATATCCAAAGTACTACGTAGCATGCAGCTAAATATAAAACAAAATAAGCTCAGTTATCTAATATAGATATAAATAAAAGTATTTGTGAAATCCATTTAGAGCAATGTTTTATCCTTTAATATACAGAAGAAAAAGCTGAAATGGGAATATTGTATACTTTAGCCAAAATACCAGATATTTTTTTTTCCCTTTTGCTGGACTTATTTCCTAACAGTAATAAAAAAGACTTAAATTATCAAATATGTCCAAAGACTAAGCATACCTAATTGTTACTGAATTCATGTGGTAAAAGTTAGGAGACAACTGGATTTTAAATTATTCTTGACTGATCCTGCTCTTCTGAAATGAGTGGGTAAATTCCATTTGCCTTCAAAGGGAGCTGAATTTCATGTCAGCCTTTAAAATAGAATTTATTAACTCTTCAGTATTCTGCTAAATAATAAAACTTCACTGTTTCTTTAAAATCAAAGTAAAAAAATTTTAGATTAAAATCTAAGCAAACAAGGACTAGCAAATACTGTTCAGAAAAGCTTTTGGGAGGTAGCTATTGGTAGCCTATCAGCTGTTAACTTTATAAAAAGTATTCAGTCTTATTTATCTACTGTTTTTAAGTGGTTTACAGGACTTAGGTGTTTTAGAATCTTCATTAACATATACAGGATGCAAAAGAAATAAAGCCCTGCCCTTGCAGAATAAAGGTAGAAATATGTTTTGACAATTAAAACAATTAAATCTAGCTACTGAATCTAAAACTTAATTAGATAAGAACTGACATTTTAATGTTAGCAGTAGAAAATAGAGTAGGTATATCTTTCCATCAAAAAAGAACTTCTTTTAACAAAATATACAAATTTGCTCTTTCAGGCATTAAAAAAAATTATTTGTGAGTTTAAATTTATAGTTTAGTAAATACATTGTTTAAATAGTAGGCAGAGAAAACCTTTGAAGAAGGATAATTGGTAGGAATAATCTTACAGTTTGTACAAAAAGAAAATACTTTGCTAAGGGCAGACAGTAAGCATAAGTCAGTTTGGGGTTCATCACTATTCCATTAATTCCTTTATTTCATACTAATCCATATGACTTGAAGACAAAATTGTTAGAATAATTA
Organism: Grantiella picta; assembly: GCA_013397955.1. NCBI lineage: Eukaryota > Metazoa > Chordata > Aves > Passeriformes > Meliphagidae > Grantiella > Grantiella picta. The sequence goes on from VZRM01005554.1 coordinate 937,906, forward strand.
CTCATCCTTACTGAATATATTTCTATTAAAAAGTTATGTTTTTTCCTCTTTCAAAAATTGTTATTGATTTTTCTATAGAGAAGCAGGGAAAAAAAGTAAATTTGATCATAATTCACAATTGCTCCTTCTCTTGAAACAGATCTTTTACTTTGAAATTACTAATAGGAAATTATTTGCACAGTTTTTTTAAAAGTTATTTTATGTAAGAAGCTTTTTGAAAGTTATATTATCTTATAACTGACTGCGGCTTGAATACAGCTTTTCAAATTGAATACGGTACATAATAATTAACAAAACATGTGGATGTAGATACAGTTACAATTATTAGAAACATTAATTTACATTGTTGAATCTTAGTGGGGAGGTTGTTTTTTCTTGAGACTCTCAAGTAGTTAGCAATGAAAACAAATTGAGATTAAAAGAATTTGTTTCAAATCTTCCTTAAAAACCTGAAAAATGCTTCTAAACCTTTAAATGTGGTTTGATATATTTTTGCCTATTATGTCTAGGTTATTTATAAATCTTTTTTAGGATAAAATATTTTTATTTATAGATAGTTCATATCTCATTAAACTGACTGAGCAGACAGGGCTTGTAAGTTTAACTGAGACTTATTTAATAGAAGAATGAACTAGATAAATATCCTACATGAAGTTTTATCCAAATAATAGCACTTGTAATAATTATTCTATGTTAACAGTCCCCCCTTGATCATGTACCTGGAAGCTCTCTGTTCAGTTTCTACTTAATATTCTTGGAGGTTTTTCCATTTATGGCTTTCAGAATAATAAACACAGTATCCCTGTTGTTTTTTAAATTTATAATGAAGAATAAATATTGATTTTGTTTTGAAATCAAGAGAAATTACTGACAGAAGGAGATATGCAGCAATTTTTCACAAGTAACTTTCTGAAGTTTTACAGTACTCGCAGCGAAGGAGTTTAAAAGAACAAAAACAAATGAACACTCCTGTACCCCTTCCATATTTGAATAAAAACATTTGTAAATGTCTGCTGCAATTTTTTTTAAGAGGGGAAAGAGCTTTTTTGCTTTGGCAATGTATTAAAATTCAAATAATAACATTAAAATTCATTATGAGATTTCTACCACAGAATTTAGCTTTTCAAAGGTCTGGGCAGCTCCTTAAATTTAACTAAAACTACATTAAAAATTATGCTTTCATGTATAAGTAAATCTAAACGTTTACCTTGGAAAAGAATAACTGCACATATCTGATCAATAGGGACAAGAACACCACAAAAGTGATTTTTTTTCAAAGTAAAAGAATTATTTCCTTATAATATCTAAATCAATGTGCATCTGTTTTTGCCCATATTAGTGCAATCATCAGTACCATAAGGTAGACTTTCCCAGCTAGATGGAAGGTAGGTGCAGGAGGATCTGAAGTGGGAGTGAGCTCAGAGTTGTCTCAGTGTAGTGGCAGCACATAAATGTCAAGAACAAAGTTCAGCTACTTTGGCTACAATTTCCACTCAGATACCACCTTAAATTTGAATTTGTGAATTGTATGGGCTTCTGTGAAATAATGGGCTTTTAAAACATGTATTAACAAGCTAAATATAATTATGTTAGTAAATATTTCATTAATTAGAAAGAGAGCTCTGCAAGTCATAGTGTAAGCCAAATATGGAAAACAGAATTAAGGTGTTAATGATATGCTTCATCCTTTATTTTTAAATGAACAGTTTTAGAGGTGAATAGTTAGTGCTCCAGAATAAATTCACAAACGTATGCCTCTTTAACTTTTTGAAAATGTTTTGTTTTCCTGTCACATTAATTATGTCATCTTTTTGCTCCCCAGAAATGATGCCAAAGTTGCTGAAAGGGTCAAAATATTACCAGTTTAAATCCCCCCCAAAAGTTTTCAAATATTTTTATATTTCACATTACAATAAGGCAGATGTGAAAGATGATTCAATGTAACCATTAATTTAAAAATTCCAGCAATGAAAATCAGCTATAAATTATTATTTCAGTAAACTCTTATTTTATAATTTGGTATTAATTTTTTTTTCTGTAGGACACCATAAATATAAGACAAAATCCTACATTTAAAACTCCAGCTGATAATAGAGTAAGATTAGTCAAGGCAGAATTTGGAATACAGTTTCCTAATGTCTGACTGTAATCTTCTCATCATAGGAATGTCTGTATTAGACGTTCCAAATTGAATACTTTTTTCTTCTACAGTTATATAGATTTCTAACTGATTTACTAATATTAATATTTTTGCCACAGTTTTCATTGTTAAGGTATTTCAAATAAGAAGACCCAGTTGCTTGGTCTCTGGTCTCTAAAAGTCCATCCTGTCATGATAAGAATTAATTAATATGGCTTTAATTAATTTTAAGTTTTTTCTTTCCGTTTTTCTCCCTAGTTAATTTGGTAGAGAGCAAAAACAGAACTCAGATTAGTAGCATTTCATCTGCCATGGGCAAGGGGTTTGGAACTAGTTGATCTTTAAGGTCTCTTCCAACTCAGACTATTCTGTGATTCTGTAATTTCCTAACTCACATCAAATCCTCTGTTTCTATATGACAAATTCTTGGGGTAATAATGACATGCCGCTACTAGTATGAATTTTTAAACCTAAAATATACCATTCATTAAATTTAATTCACTCAAAAAAATCCAGTTATTTTGCCTCAATACTTTTATTTTGCCTCAATACTTATCAGAGGTTGCAAATTGGGATTTTAGTTATTAGCTCTTAGTTTCAATGGTTATTATACTTACCATATAGAAAGCTATTTAAACAATCAGGCATCATGCTTTTAAGATTCAAAGCAACCATTCAAATCATATTCACCACTGTTCTGCTATAATAATGCAGCAAATCTCTATTTCATGACCTAGGGTTTTAAGATGAGATGGTACTGTGCACAAGGGCATCTAATTGAAACATAAAGGAAAGCAGTGAGAATACAAGGACATCTAGATTTAAGTGGGTTAACACCAAACTTCTTTGTAAATTGTTGAACTGAAGATACAAAATTTCAATTCATATAGAATCATGGGTGTGAGTATGTGACATTATACAGACTGTGTGATCTATATAAATCCAGCCAAGAGCTTGTCAGTGATCGTGTGGCTCATGTGATAGCAGTGACTTGTACTGCAGCCTAACTCCATACTGAAATGGAGTCTGGAGTTGAGATGGGGATGAGGTGGAGGTACAGGCTAAGCTGCACAGCTGGAACGCAGCTCTGCCTACCCTTAGAGCAGCCCAGCTCTGGGATGGGGACTGTTCCAGGTCTGTGGTACCCAAGTCCTCCAGAAATTTTGAGTCAGGCCTGTTTCTGTAAAAACTATTTGGCTAAATTGTACAGTGCAGTTGGTTTCAATTAGTTTGTATTTATCAGAATTTTGGAGTACAAGATTCTGTATGGCTTGGACTTCATGATTATTTTAACTGCTTGCTTAAATGAAACAGAAACTTTAGGAATAGAGACTTTTTTTTTTCCCAAAGAAAAAATACTGTTATATAGAACAGACTCCATGTAGATAATATGCCACTTAGCTGCTGATGTTTTTATTCCTTATTCATATGTGGTGGAACATAACATGAAACAAGAAGGTATTCATGGCTGCCTTAAACTAATAACTGGTAAAAATCGAGTGGATTTCGATGACAGAATCATTTGCCATCTGCGGGAGTTCCACATGTGCCTCATTTTCCAAATATAATTAAAATTCAGAATTTTTCCTGTATGCATTTTCTGAAATTTCAGCGTTCACTGGTCACAGAAAGATGTGAAACAGTAGTGAAGTATGGGTTGTATTCAGCTGCATGGCATACAGGCTCTGAAGGTTCAAAAAGGGGAAAAAAAAATCTCAGCTAGGTTGTGTCAATTAAGAGTGTTCTTCCATGTTTAGTTTATTTGAGAAGTTCAACAGAGTGAAGTTTGAATGAATCTGCCCAATCTTCTCTTCATTTTGAATTTATACTTCACCAGTTTGCTGGGTCCCTTTACAAAACACAGTAAGACCAGCTTCAATACCCTTCATGTAAGACACACAAACCCTGAGCAGAAATACCTGATCTTAACCTATATGAAGTGTCCATTTCATAGTGCTTTCATCAGGAATAAGTAATTGGGCTCACAGCCACTGTTTACAGATAGGTCTGTAATCAATTGATATATGGACAACTATCAAATTTGTCAAATTTTTCTTCTGTCCCCTTGTCTGATTTCTGATTATTTTAACTATATTTGGGCAGCTGGAGAAGAATATTTTGCTATTAGCTGAGAGCAGAAGTCCTACAGTATTTAAACAAATACTGTAAACCTTTCCATGAAATATTCAACCATTAATATTGAGGGGCTGCAGAATCATATAGGACATTGATGTAATTTTTATAAAGCACTTTAATTTTTTTTTAATGGGAAAAGATCAACTCTTTTTTACACCTGATCACATCTGTGATATTTCTGAAACCAGAACACTGCATTTTATTTTTATGGAAGTCTACTGAATTTTGTTTAGTCCTATTTAAATTGTTACATCATGCTCATAACTGCACTGTTGGAAAACCACTCACTTAGTGGTAACAAGTGTGTTTTGATATTTGGGAATGACTTGACTTGGTTCCCAGGAAAAGGAAGGCTGTACTATATATCCAAGATTAGTTGGACACAGCTTGATTTATAACCCATGAATATGCATGCTTAAGGACTAAACATAGTATGGTTTTGGATGGTCCTTCTGAGGATAAAAATGGATGTTCTGGTTGTTTCCTGTTAGTAAATGGTTCTGACCTTCATTATACTACAAAGCAAAAATTTCTAGCCAAACTTCTGTTGACCAGAGGGTGTTATGTTTTACACTAGCATGTTAAGATGGTGGGAGAAGTAAGGTGTCTTTTATTTTTTGCAAGAAGTTTAATATTAACTGAATTGAATGCCATTTGCCTAGGTGCCCTGGAATATCAAATAAAATGTAGAAATATATTTCTGTGTAGAATATATGTATTAATGTGTAGAATATGAGGTAAAACATATTAAGATTTGCTGTGGGAGAAATTGCACATGGTCTTCTGCAAGCAACAGTAGGGAAAGGACTTGGGTGTGTACAAAGCTGGTCTAAGAACAAGAAAACAGAAGGGCTGTTTGGCAATAAGTTTTTTTCATAGCTGAAGCTCTTCAAAATGGCAGAAGGGAATAGAGGAAGCTCATGAGCTGTCTGCACACAACCCCAGAGGTACCAAGGTCACAATATATTTTGAGACAGTTGAAGTCCACAGGATTTTTAGTCATGCTGAGCATTTCTTCCAGCTGAGATGAATGGTGTATAGTTCCTTCCCATTCATCCACTAATATCTTGCTCAGAAGGACCAATGCTTTTGTACTTTGAGAATCATGCCCTACCTCTTAATTGTAGAAGGATACTGAATATATGGCAAAAAGGTAGTCACTAAAGGATGTGCCGTTAATTGATCAAGTCTGATGAATCTGCCACCAGCCAGTCCATCATCAGGGAAAGTTTTATGTATCCCCCTTTTAATCTTATAGGGAGGTAACCTGTGGTGCAGTTCCTTTTCCTGTTAGCAGGCAGTATATATACTTCCTTTTTTTTGCAATCTACTATATGCAATGTCATTTTATCCTTTAGTATAGTGTTTCTTAAACTGTCTGAATCTGTGATTTCCTTTTGATTCACTTGTCTCCCTGTTTTTGTCTTGAATTCTTCCCTTTTTGGATGACAGATTTCTGTAGTCACTGACTGAAAAGTCACTTTTTCAGGGAGACTGGATTTACTGACAGCAAGCCAAGGTAGTTGGTAGATCCGTGGCTACCCTAGATAGTTGCAGGACTTTCTCAGTCCCCAGCTGTCAGAACTGAAATATGGGTGGCAAACTCTGGGTTTTTTTTAAACACTGTGAATATCATTATATTCTGTTGAACCTGGATGCAGTAAAAGTCCGCTGACAGTGGCAGAGGACCTACATAATTCCGTAACAGCGCAAAGTCCATGTGATCACCTGAGTTACGGCCACTTTTCTCTTGTGTTTCTCTACAAAAAAATTATTTTTGGGTAGGGATATGGGCCACAAAAAGCGGTTTTGATGTTGGTGTATTTACTTTAAATTTAAGGAAAAAATGAAATTATTTTTTCCCTGTGTTATATGTCTATTGTTTGAGATCTCTTGATCAGCCGATCTTTAGTTAGAAGTTGCAAAAGGCTGTATTGGAAATCTATGAGGTTGTGTTATATTGGTTGTTTAAAATAGGGCCAGATAGCATTTATAATTCATGTGTTGTAATATTCCCCATATCTTTGACATAATCCGGTTGTGCCAACAGGAAGGTGCTGTTTGCTCACAGGCCAAAGGAGGGGTCCCAACACTACAGGGATTCTTTCCATGGATCCCCATCCCCAGGAACTAGATTGGTTATTGCTGTGCTCATCTTGATCTCTCCTGTGTGAATGCCCCACTGAGTCAGGATCAGGGCATTGCTTAAAGGTCACAAAAAAAGTAAAGACAGCTAAAGTTTGGTGTATTTGACACCGAACTAGAGTAAAAGAGAGGTGAAAAGTCAGCAATTCTAGGCTGTGCTGTCCTCACCCATCACAGACACTGTTTGGCCTGTTCACATCTTTGTTTCTCTGTTTAGCCTACCTGTCTTGGCAGTTACTCTGCACTTACAAGGATTATGAATGTGACTATTACATAGCACCAGGTGTTATGCCTGGTGCCTTCCAAGACAAATATATGAGCAAGTATTTGTTAATAGTTGCTCTGCTCCTTGTTTCCAGAAGGGAAAAGGACAGAGGTGCAGACTATCCTTGTGATAACCCCTTGTACTGCAGCAGGACCTGTCAGAAGAGGGCTGCAAACCATTAGAAACCCCAAGGAGAGACTGCAGAGCCCTTCAAAATTTCTAGCATAGCTAGGAAAGGCACGTCACGGGGAGTTCCCTGTTTTGCACTTCAGGAATTAGTATAACCTTAAGTGTCTTTGAAGGAACACCAACCCTCTTTCGTCATCTTTCCCATGTAACTGTCATCGGCCTCTTCTACCACTCTCATTTTGAAGAGTTCATTGAAATACTTGCTGTGAGGCCTTAATATCCTTAGTATTGGAAGACAAAAGATAAGTGGCAATTACACACTAAAATTATCTGGTTACTTTAAGAGACACAAAAACATATAGCAAATATTTATATACAAGTCAGGTAAAATACAGGCCAGGATGCTGCATAAGGAAATAATTTCTATGAATGCACCGAGAACAGCATTTAAGAGCAAGGCTAAGCTATGAAGTACATCCTTTAAAGGAACCATTTTGAAACAGGCTATTGTATTTCCTGTAATTATTTCTCTGATTACACCAGTATTATTTGATGAGTATTTACTGGTTCATGAGTGTTCACTTAAGTTATGCTTCATTGTATATTAAAGAAATTGATACAACTCAGGGTTTTCACCCTAAAAGCTAATGCAAGGAAAGCTGGCAGTTAGAAAGTCTTTCTTCCAGGACACTTTATTACTGGGGGACATGCAGCCCTGAGTGAAAGCCTGGTGTAAAATCTGTGTAATAGCCAACTCCCACTAAAACACACTATCAGCAGCATGGCTGGACATCAGGAAATTGGGGACAAACAAGTCTTGGATGTTGCAGTTAGGCAAGAGTGAATTTTGGCACTTAAAAAGAATTTGGATACCCTAGCATGCAAATGTAGCATGTTGTGAGTGTGTGAAAGTCTGTGTTGTGATCATGCTTTTCAGTAAACTGAGTTCTGTGTGGCCCAGGTGATTACAGTGGTCTGTTTTTTTGTGGCACTGAAGCACCTTAAGGTGTGGTTGACCTATGTGAGTGAATAACCCCATTGAACACGGGGTATATTTCTACACCTAAAATTTAGTGCATGCATAAGTCTCATGTTGAACTGGTTGTGGAAACACCGGATGTCTTCTGGGGAAAGGAGAGTGGAAGTCGTGGTTGAGAAGGAAGGCAGAGGCAAATTTTTTGAGGGAGCAGTTACTCCATTTCTGTGTGGTAAAATCCAGGAAAAGAGAAAGCAGGAACATGTTCTACATCATGCTGTGGAAGCTATTTGTGTCTAGATGTGTAATGTGACCATATAAGTCAAATATACAATGCCACAGATTACTGGGATAGAAAAATGTGTGTCTGTGAAGTGGATGGGTACATGATCACAAAGTAATTCCATGGTTTTAGTCACCTTTCATATGGTGAAATAAACAGCAGCATAAATAAAAGTGTAACATAAGCATTCTCACAGGAGTTGCACATGTGAGCTTTTGGTATTTAACTTTTGGCATGTAAACATGACAATAATTTCTCTAAGCAGCTAGTGACAATTCCTGTGTGTGCTTGTGGGACACAAAATTTCTAGGAAAGAAGTTGAAAAAAGTGTTTGTTGCGTGGCTCCTATAAACCTCTAAGTCTTTCCATTAAGTGTCAATGTCTCAGAAGCCCTTAGGTCTAAAAAGGCAGAAACTGCAATGCTTTGGTAGCTAGAGGAAGATTCCATTATATGTGTATGTGGTTGTGTACACGTGTGTGAGTTCACAGCTGCGGTTTGGGGTCTGTACCATAGACAGGGAAGGTAATATAAAAGGGAATATACATGCTTGCAAAATATAAATGCAAGCTGAGTTTTGTTCTTCTTTTGATAGTTTAGTTGCTGAGAGCATTGTGGTTTATCCTGAGTGTTACACAAGTATAACCTTCGGAAACTTTAGTTAGACAAGGTCCTGGTGCAAGACAGTAAAGGTTCTGTCTGGGCTGGAGTGTTTTTTATGGATTGCACTTGACACAAGGAGGAGAAAGAGTTACCGCAATTGGTAGCAGGGAGACACAGTGTTTCCTTCTCCATGCAAACCAAAGAGAATGTATGCCCTCTAATTTCCTATGGCCTGTGTCAAGAAGGGTATTTATTGCTAATTTTAAAGCATACAGAAAAGTAAATGCAGGGACTGGTTTTTTTTTTTTCCTTGAGTTAGCGTAGGAAAATAATTAAAGGCAAACATTGTATGTTATAAGGAATATACTGGTCTGCATATAGCATTCTTTTGTTGCAGATTACAGACCCAGTGGCCTGATCCTGCTATCACTGAAGTGAATGGCACATTTCCTGTTGATTTCAGGGAAAGAAGGAGCAGATGAGAACCCAACATGGGACAGGAGAAAGGTGCTCCTTTAGAAGTATGCTACACATTATATTTACGCTCCCAAATTACTTTTTCTTAGTGTCCTGGGAAATAGATGGACACTAATTCTTCGTGTTAAAAGTGTAATGAGGATTGTTTCAAGATGTAAATGTAATCTCTAACATTGCTGAACCAAAAATATAAAAGATTTTGCCAGTGTGTGAAAGTGAAACTAGCTGAGAACAAAAGTGAAACCAACAGGCAACTCTCACTCCCCAGGCTGAGTGAAATGCAGAAATCCTAAAGTGCTGATGCTGAACAGTAAATTTTAATTTAAAAATTTTCTTTACTTTTATTAGTGTGAAAAAGTGTTGCTAGTGATCTAGATAAAGATTCCCTCTAAAGGTGGGTGCTTTCTCATGATGGCATATCTTTAAAAAGTCAGAACCAATTAAAGATGTCTGTTTTTTTTTCTTTATAATATTTAGGGGCATCTGTATAAGTTACCCTCTTTTTTTTTTTCTGATGCATTTTCCTTTTTCATGCATTGTATCACAGGCTTGTAAGTAATATACCCTTAATATTCTGACAGAAGCATTTGCTAGAGCAGGACAGGATTGACCTTGCTTTACAAAAGTATTGGTGACTGTAATCAGTAAGTTTCTAGAGAAGGGAAAGAAAAAGTATCTTTAAAAATACATGAAAATGATGGTTGAATGTGTTTAATTGATAAAACACCAAAAAATGAGAGGCAGTGTAGCTATGGGAAGAGACAGACATTCAGTTCTTCCTGCCCAGTCTTGTAGCATCAGCAGGAGACAAATGTACAGGAAAGTGGGGAAATATCAAACAAAACAACAGCAGAGGGTAAAAAATATCATGGGATGCAATGGACAAAAAGAAAGAATGGACGAAATAAGTGGTTTAGATAAGTTAACATTGTGCAAAATTCTTCCTTGGTTCACCTTTGTCAGTGTCTAGGAAATTGGATTGAAAAATACATGTGCGGCAACAGTCTGCTGTAGGTCTAAGAAGTATGAGGAGGATAAATGTATGGAAGGAAAAGGGAAAGAGATGGCAGAATTTTTTTTTTAAAGCAGTTTAGTCATAAATACTACATAAATACTACGCCATACAGTGCTGAGGTTTTCTGACCATGATTTATGTTGATAATGCTTATTAAATTACAAACTGAAGCAATTTTTTTTTTTTTTTAATTTAGCACACTGAATTTGCACTCATTATCTTAAACATTTTTCTCTCTCACATTTGTTTGGAAAAGTTTAGAGGGAAAACATGGAGGGGAAATGGTGTATAGACAGGTATTTTAGCTGGTAGCTTCCTCGCAGGTGGAGGGAGGAGATAGAAGTCTGAAAACTACAGGCCTATGTAAAATCTGCAGCATCACAAGTAAATACAAAATAACACAAATCAGAGAAAAATGGGTAAAGCAAAGACCATATTTATCTGGGAAGGTATTCAGCTTTTAAAGCAGAGGAGGGAAAAGTTGCTATGGGAAGAAATATCTCAGGACTTTGTCTCTCATGTAAATGGCTTTAAAAAAAAGTTCAATGTATGTAAAATTTTTTTTTTTAATTTTAAACATAAGATCATACCACTTGCAGATTAAATGTTGCTAATGAGATGGAGCTTACAACAATATAGAGGCCTCTAAGAACTGAAAACCAGGTCCAGAGAATCTGGTACTTCAACTGACCATGTATGGAACTAATTTTTGACATGTGTACCTGACTTATCAAAACCAATTTTCAGGACTCAAATTAGAATGCAATAGGAGTTTTTAAAATGCTTTTCAGACCAAAAGATACAAAGATTTTTGAGGGCCAGACAATTTCAATGTGCAAAAATATGTCTGGGCATACAACAATTTTAATTTATTCTCTCTTCTGTTATAGAGAGTGTGGCACAACCCCTGTTCTGGGACAGGACGGACGTCCGAGGGACATGGGCATCACTTCTCAGGTAAACGCACTCTTACTGATGGCTTTCAATAGCGAGAAAAAATAACTTCTCTGTTCAGATTAAACAATACCTGACCTTTTGGCCTTTTAGATTTTGGAGTTTATTGACATTTCAGACAAACACAGATATTTTTGTTTTGTGTTGAGAGAGGTGGGGAGGCAAAGTGTTGTGAGGGAGTAAAGTTATTGCCAAGTCCTTCTGATGTCCGATCAGTTGCAGGGTAACAGCAGTGCTGATAGTGGTATACTGGATTTTCCCATTAAAAGAGGCAAATGATAGGAATTATAGATAGATCGATGTATTTGTGAACTGTGCTATGTGGTTCAGTTTGCTTCATATTAGAATAGCTAATAAATTGGAAGTAGATGTTTTAATCTGTGGTTGGTCAAAGACAGGGCTAAAAAAAATAGTTCTAATTGTATGTGGCTTTATTGTGTTGACAAATATATTTGATGTGATAGCAATTAAAAGTAGTCTGTTTTGATTAAGTTGAAGGACCGAGACTTCGTTTCAAAGCATTCCGGTTAATTAAGTAAGAGTTAGTAAATGGCATAAAGTCCTAGACTGAATGCTTTTTGAGAAAAATGCTGCTGCTTGGGGTCAAATTAGTCAATAAGTAAAATTTTCTGATCAGGAAAGAGTCTGTATTTCTGAGATATTTTATACTTTGTGTGAGCTTTTTATATACCAATACATAGAGGAGCTGTGTTAAAGTGTTGGAGTTGCTATTGTGTTACGGTACATCACTTGCTCTTCCTGGTTTGAATTGTTGATTCAACTCTGATAATTTAGAGAAGAGAGAAATGTAAATTCCATTTACCAAATGGGATGTTTGTAGCATTGAAAAAAGAGAGAGATTAAAAATGATTAGAAGTCTCTAAAATCTATACTGTTGCTCTGCAGCCTTTGAAAAGGCAAAAATCTAAATAATAATATTTCTACAGGCAAAATAATATAATTATCTAAAAAAAAGTATAAACTGCTGTTAGAAGAGTTTTGAAATAAATAGTACGTGCATATAGGTAGTTAGGATTTTGAAGTATTTTTCTTCTCCTATTCTCTCTCCTTTTTGGCAAGGAAAATAGAAATATTTCTTTCAAATATAAAAGGAATAAATAAATACAATTGGAATGAAACATTATGCTAGATATTTGGTGAAATTTGTTTTCTTATAAATATTTTGGTTTTAAATGTAAGTGCAGTGGTATAGTTCAAATCTCAAAGTTTGTGGGGAGGAAATGTTTCGGTATCTTTGTTCATACCTGAGGAATCCATTTTAGAAGTCTATTTTCCCTGTTTGCAAAATACATTTTTATTAGATCTATGTATTTGGGTTAAGACTTACTTAAAATTACTTAATTAGGTTATACTGAAATTCTAAGTGATTTAAAAAGAAGGATTATGGTAATATGACAAAACATAACACTATTTTCATTGAAATTCTTAAATAAAGCCCTTTTAACATGCCAATTTTAAAAATCTATAAATTTAGGTTGCTAAAATAGTGCAAAATATAAAAAGGCTGAACTCATAATGGAATGTATAATCCTGTACCAGTGAGCAGGGATTTTGTAGGTACGTCTGGAACATAGGAGGAGGTCATTTACACCTTCAGTTTGGTTTTGAGTATTTCTCTTGTAGTATTGTCCTTCTTCTTACTTTATTATGTATATGTAAACACTTATAAAATGTTTGCAGTTGATTTGTAAAGAGAAAATGTAGAGAAAGAGGTAACAGTGTAGGTGCGCTAAGCTAGATGGGAACTGATTGTGTTTTCCCAGGAAATTCGGAAAAACATACTAAAGTAAAAATTGCTAGAGGAAAGAATAAATTCTAAATAATTGCATTCGTGCTGTTTGAAATAGTGTGGTTGTGAATTGTCTTTAAAAACCTCCTGTAAGTATCCAAAACCACTGCAACATAAAAAGGTTTTCCAATTGTGTTTTCTCTAGATAAATCTATCAGCTTGTAGGCTGATTTAATGGGCTGGGTATTAAAGAATGAACTTTAAAAAAAGAAGTTTTATGTGTGCTTTTCCCATAGATAAGTATTTTTTTTTCTAAAAAGGAAAACGTATATGTGTTTCTTTCCTTTGTGTTGTTTATAGTTTGAAATAAATAATAAATTTGTAGTGATTTATTGTTTTAAAAAAGAAGTATTTGTATGAAAAATGAGACAGTAGGTTTGTTTTACTTGTAATTTAATTTTGCCGAAATAGTAGAATGTTTCTGGACATTTGCACTTGTTTTAGAGGTTGGAGCCTAAGCCAGATTTCTGTGTAGTCTGTCAGGCAGTTACACGTCTGAGCATGTTACAGTCTGTAGCACTACAAATTTGAGCTATTTGACTTGTATTTGCTGCATGAGGCTTTCATAAAAAAAAAAAAAAAATTGCCTATCAAATAGAAGTATAGGGGATGAGCTCTGCATGTTTGCGAGGGTGTTTTGGGGTGCGATGCTGAGTTGTGGAAGGAGGCTGGGTCAGACCCAGGGGATTTTACTCTGAGGTGCTGCTTCTGCCTGAACTTGTGCTATCTACCGCTGTCTCTCACTTACTTTATAAACGGATTCTGACTCTCTGGTTACTTTTTAGTTTCCAGCAGGGTAGTTGCATGCATATTGTTTGCTACTTATTTTAAGAGAGGAGCTGGAAAAGTGCTGTATGTGTTAGTCATACGTATACTGAGCACCTGTATGAAGAGTGTATGGGAAGGAGGGCAGAACATGAGTGTGTGACTGAGTTTTCACGTTAGTTTCACTGCAGGATAGCCCAGCATTTCCTAGTAACTTTGTCCCAAAGTTTTCTGGGGGTTGTAAAGCTATTCTTGAGTTAATTTGCTTATTACAATTTGTCTTCTCAAACATCGATAAATAAATTTTAGAAAGCCCCAGCAGCTAGAGTAAGATATTTCACCTGCTTTTTATTATCTGGTAGGGAGCGTGCAGTTAATGCCAGTAACAAACAGTTGTGGTTGGGACCAGAAAGCACACTGCGGGAGTACAGAAACCNCGCTCGGAGCGAGCACCGCCAGCGGGCCGGGGTGGGGAGCAGCTCTTTCTCAGGGGCCGCGGAGGAGCCGGGCCCGGGTCCCGGGCAGGAGCCGCCGTGCAGCGGCGAGGGGGGGCCGGCGGGCGCGCCTCGGCGCCGCAGAGGGTTAACAGCGGCTNCAGCGGCCTCGGGGCGCGGGCCGGCCGGGTACGCGCCTCGGGCGCCGGCAGGTCAGTGGCGGCGTTTGCCCCCTTTCCCCGGAGCCGGTGGTGCCGGGTGCCCGGCCAGCTCCGGTGTCGGCGGAGCCGGGGCGTGGGCGAGGCCGAAGCTGGGGCCTCCCGGTGCCGCTCGCTGCCCGCGGCTTCGCGCCCGGGCCGGGAGACGGGGCATGAGCCCGGGCCGGGAGGGCTCGCCCGGAGCCGCGTCCTCCCGAGGGGGATTTCCTTTGCTTAAACCAGACGGGCGGCTCGTCCGCGCTGCCTCTGGGGCTGCTGGCGCTCCGCCGCACCTGGGGCTGCTCGGGGCCCGGAGAGGCAGCGGCTCACGGGCTCACTGCGTGTGCGGAGCTGTGCTTCCACTTCGTGCCGAGCTCTGCACCGAGCCCGAGGGCAGATGGATGCCTTCCTGCGGCCTCCTCCGCCTCTCAGCTTGCGCGGATAGCAAAGGCTGGTACGTGGCAGGAGGCGATCAATGTTTTTTATCTGCAAGTTGAGTTTTTTTTCTTTGTGTTTTTAAATGTGAAGTGAAAGAATTACGGTGCACGAGGGTGTTGAAGTTATAGGACAAACCCAGGAGGCAAACAGAACTTGGTAGTTTACGTGCTAGCGGGGTATTTTCTCTCCGGACAAAGCGGGGAGGGAACAGAAGGGAGGAAATATACTATGTGTTAATTTAATTTATGCCAGTATTCCAAAGTCAGTTCTTGTTAAACCTTCTGATGTTTTAAAGTAACTTGTTAATTAACTAGAGATAACGTAATCTGTGTGTCAAAGGAATGAAAAATAATAAATCAGTCTGAAGTGAATTTATTAGGTTTTGTGTTTTCTTGTTTTCGTCGTTACGTTTTGGGAGCATCTTGAAAGACGGTGGTGTTATGCAGCAGCAGGCAGTTGAACTTGGGGCTAAGCATGCTTAAACTTCTCTTTGTAATGGAAAGATTCTTGTTATTTTGTTTTCCTTGGTAGTAGTAATCCCCTTGAGATTCAGAAGAAAACATTATTTATTTATTTACTAATAAATGCAAAGAAAATTATACTTTTGAGCTCAAACAAAAAGAAAGGGAAATATGCCATTGTAGGCTTGTTTTCTATTGCTTTATTTCTGTGAGAGGTATGTGAGGACCTCTACAAACATTTTTGTGTCAGAAAGCGCATCTGATTTTGCCAATAACACCACCTGAAATACAGTTCTTAAAGTGTACATAGATGGCTCTCAGAAGAAAGAAAACTAAGTGAAATATGTGGGATTTTTCAAGGGAAGGTATTGTTCTAGTGGAGGAAAAAAATGTTGTTTTGCTTGTAAAAGAAATTGTTGGGTAGCCACAGAAAAGGGGTAAATATTTAAAGTGCCAGCTTTATAGCTCCTGATGGTTTGGATTTGCAGAGTGAAGCTGTTGAAGTTGGCTTGAGATACAAAATCAGCAAGTCCAGAACAAAACAGAAAAGATCAAGGCAAGGAAAATATGCGTAATCTGTTGTAATGTGTTTTAAACATTTTAGTGTATGGCCTGCTCCATTCCCATTCTAACAATTGCTTTTCCAGTTTTGCAATAGTAGATTTTCTTGGATTCTGTTTTCTTGTTTCAGTGACAATGCATTAGCACTGCAGTTGTGCTTTAGCACAATAAATACAACACCTTTCCAAAAATGTATAATCTAACTGCAAATACTGTACTGTATTAGTAGTGGAAGCTACATGTAAAGGCAGTCAAATAGTTGAGGGTACCCAAGGGAAAGAGAAGATTAGTAAGAGAGTTGATCTAATCTGGCAGCCATTGTACACTTAGCTGTAGGACAATTTTTGAAGGGCAAAATAAGATCACAGAGAAATTAAAGGTGGGATGAAATGCAGCACAATTTTAGCAAAAAAAGACTCTGCCAGACTACCTTGCTACTTTACGTTTCCTTGTGAGGAACCTTTGATACTGTACCATGGGAAGAAATCATGGGAAGAAATCATGGAAACTTGAGAAATTTTGGATTAATTGCACTGTAAGGTGACTTAGGAATGAACTGACAGATAGCAGGTGGAAAGAGACAGCGCTAGTGGAAAGAAGGCTGCAAACTGGAGTTTTTGAAAACTAATGGAATTCTTTCCTCGGTGACATTAGTGAAAAAGTAGAACAGTGATAAAATCTTACAACACAAAACTTGTGGACTGTATTTATAAAGAGGTGGATTGGAATAGCCATGTGCTGAAAGGATGAATCAAAACTAAGATTAATAGAATTAGATTAATTTAGTGATGCGAATAGAAACTGATCACAATTTATTCTAGAAGAGTTCATCATTTCAGTGACAAGTTGGTAGTTGGTGTAATAGTCAACAGTAGAATGACAGCCTGTGATGTGGCTGAGAAAATTTTTTAAAAAAAGAGTGTCCTAGAAAGTGTTAAGGGGTGGATTTCCAGTATGGATAAAAAAATATTACTGTCATAGTATATAGCATTAATAAGACCTTATCTGGAGCCCAGCTATCACCCACATTCAGATAAATGGGTTCAGACAGATGGATAGAACAGATGCAGAAAAGGACCACATGGACATAAAGAGGAATAGAGAGGCTTAACAGAAAGACACAGAAGTGACAGTTACACTGTTTTTATATAAGAAAAATAATTATATGAGTTCAATATTAGAATAAAGCAAAACAAATGTGTGTAAAAGGGATAATGGGTAGCCTTTTCTGGAAATTGCAGGAAGAGCTCAAACTATCAGACTAACAGTATTCTGCAGCAGTTTCAAATGAGAAAGAAGTTTAAATTTCCTTTAAAAGGAAGTTTGATATATCCAGGAAAGAACATCAATATATCCAAGAAAGAATATTCAGTGTTGGATTTGGCACAGTAGAGGGGAATTTGACTTGGGAATCTGGGATATCCCCTCACATAATACTGCTTTCTTGTGTATCAGTAAAATGGATTCTGAGATGGATATGCTCATTTACAGTGGGTCCATTTTGAAAGTGCTTCTGTGTTTTGTCATGTTAATTTTCTTTTAATATGCCTCTTAAAGGCAGCAGAGTAGTTTGTGTTTGGTTAGGACACCACGGCTGAAGGTGCTACCTGACTTCTTGTCCCTGGATGGGCTACTTGTAGAAGTCTTCGTGGAACAATTTTTAGGCAAGCTTTTGAATTAAAAACTCAGTCATCTAGGCCAAGACAATATTGCATTCTAAAATGTATGTATAATCAGCTTTCTTGAGATGTTACCTGACACCTTGTGTCTTTTATTTCTGCCTTTTGGACTGTATAGTTTTTACATACAGCACTTAGTGCAGTAATGAAGAATTAACAGAAGAACCTAAAGATTAAAGATCATTGCTTTTCAGCAAGGCTGCTGTCCTCTAGGCAGACAGTTTAGATTTTTACTTGGCATTTTGGCTTTTGGGAAATCTCCACAGTGAGTTAAGCAATCATTGCTCAGTCATCCATTTTAATTTTATTTTTCAGACCACAGCTGTAGCAGGTTATTCAAAGAGAAATAATGTTTTAAGGAGGTAACTTCCTGTTCAGTGGTCAATAGAAAACTAAGTGATAGAATCAATCCAATCATCAATTTATGCATTAAGTACCACCAGTGGCACTTTCAGTAGTTGCTGAAGCAAAGAAGAGAATAGATTATAAAAATTTAACTTCTTTCATACACCTAGGGGTGACTAAGTCATGAAAATTGAAGGCTCATTTGGTGTGGGACAGTATGAAAGACTAGGAAGACAAAAAAAAAAAAAAAGTGTGATTTCTAAATGGTTTCTTGTACTTTTTTCCTGTCAAGTGGGATTTGAGTTACAGACAGTTATCTTGAAGCTCACAGGGCAGAGGTGTGACCACAAAGTGATGCTGTGAGTGTGGAATGAAACATGCTTGGTTGTTATTTAACCCAGATTTCTGAAAACTATTTTTCTCTTCCATCATGAGTCTGATTCTTAAAATAATTTCTATTCATAGCAGGTTCTTTCTCTTGTTCTTTTCTTGACCTTATTGAATTGGGAGGAAGTTGTGGACTTCCCATTGAAATGATGGGAACACTGTGTTAGGCATTCAGCAAAGGAAGATTTTCTGACCTGATTTGCCCGTGTCATCCTGCAAGGCTTTCTGCCATAAAAAGAGGCACTTCCACTGGTGTCACTCATTTCTAGTCCTTTTGGGCTGTATTATGCCTCTTGAAACAGCACTGACTGGGGGAGCAAAGTCATGGAAGTGAGCAGCATTCATGTAATAAGGTTGATAATGACATTTGTGTGACTCAATAACAAATAAAACCCTGGCTAATATTATAGTACTAAGCAAAAATAAGGTGTTATTGCTGTCACTAAGGGTAGGAAAAATCCATTCTTTGGCTGGTTTTATGTAATCAAGTCTGGGGGAAATCTGTACATGTGTATGCTCACACACATGTATAAATAAACATACAGCTACATTGCTGCAGGTGCTGGCTGAAGAGTAGAAGTAACAGAGGATCAATATACAGAAGTACTGGGAACTTACACACTGAACAAAGCCAAGTATGCTAGAGGTTGGTTTGGTAGCAGTAGACTCAAAAAAGGAAGGTTGACTGCAGCTTGCAGCAGCATTTTTTGGGTTGCTTTTTTTAAATCGCTCTATGTTTGGTTTAATTATTTTTTGGAGGAATACTTCAGAGCCAGGCCATTTCTGCTGTAAATCTTCAGATTTCCGCTGAATTCCAGAGGGGGATAGCATTTTACATGCTCTGAATAGATGGCCTTCTGGGTGGAAACATTATTATGGTGTCTTTGGTCCTACATTGTTTTTAAACAATGGTGATTCCGAAATGCCAACTTTAATGGCTAAAACTTTAATGGTAAAACTCTTTAGCAAGTCTGGAAGCCAAACATTTTAAAGATGTATGGAGAATTTGATGAAAAATATACAGATGTGTAATAGGGTTTTAAAGATAGAGAGATATCTGAGATTTTTTTTTTGCTCTCAACTTCTGTCCCTCATAGGGTCCTAGTTGAACTTCCTGCCCTCACATTTCCACTAGGAACAATACAGAGTGTATAAAAGGCATTCTTCAAAGTGGAATTCATGTTTGTGAAACACTGGGAATGGCCAAGACATGGTCTTCTACAAATAGTGGGTTTTGGGAGGGGCACCAGAACGGTCTGTAGTGTGGATCTTTGAGGAGACACTTGAGGACGACAGATTTTTTTAAAAAGATGAGAAGACAGAGATTTATTACCAAATGTAGTCCATCATCTGAGTCTGAAAGTGAATGTATCATGAAAGGTGACACTGAGTGTTGGCAGTGGTGTGAGGGACATGCGTTCCTGAACTTTGTTCATTTTACGTGGACAAGTATTTGCATCACTTATCTACAGTTACAAAACTAGGTAGAAGAGACATCAAGGATTAAACAATGAGCACACAGTATTTAATTTCTACAGATGGTATTTTCAGCTCAAAATCAATATATTTCAGTGGGTTGTAGGGTTGAAAAAGGTTAATCTGTTGCCATGGCCATATTATGTCTCCAGTAAACACATGCTGCACTTGGATTTGCAGCATGCACAAGTATTAGAATTTTTTTTTTAGTAGTACTTGATTTCCAGTTTTGCTGGTGATTAAAAAACGCAACCCCCACTTTATATGCATGTCCTACTAAGCCTTTCCTTGGTTTGCATGATGAGAGGATCTGGAGTTCCCCATCGCAATCACTTCTGAGAACTCTAAACAGGGAATGGCAACAAAAAGAGGAATTCTTGAGATTTTACAGGAGACTCACTTGTCAATCCATAGTGGGTAAACGTGAAAAATCCCTGTATGAAGTACTAGAAGTCTGTAGTGCCATTTGTATAATTTCCTGTTTGTAAGGGAAACTGAACAGACCTTCTCATGAAGAGCTGTGTACACGTGCATGACATGTTAAATTTACAATCTATAGACTCAACTAGTTAATATGCCAGTTACTGTTTGGCTTTAGATTCTGTTTGTCTTCCATTGCTACATTTGCCTGGAGTGTTTTGTTGTTGAGAAATTTGGGACTTTATTCCCTGAAGCAGGACAGATTGCTGACACCCAAGGTTTATTTGAGAAACAAGGACTGTATAGTTATTACCCAGTGTGGTAACCTAAAATACCTGAATGACTCAGTTTCAAAGCTAAGACTTGTGTTTCACAGCTGCCTTGTGTTTGGAGGCTTCTGCCCTCATAGTTTCTCATAGAAACTATAGTCAAAACTGTGCAATTGCAGATGAGCAGCGCCTCAATCAAAATTTGTGCTTACTTGCTTGTTTATTAGGGCACTTGATGTTACTAATTCCATCCCTTTCTTTCAACCTGCTGCTCTCTGGCACCCTTGATCCTGCAAGCTCTGCAGAGCAGGGCTTATCAGCTCAAGATGCCTTATGTTAGGCCCATAGGAGTCCTGTACAGTAGGGGCTGACAGCAAGAGCCAGCTGGCAAAACCCAAGTCTGAAACATGGATCCCCAAACACCTGCTTCATGTGTAGCATGCCAGGAGAAGAGGAGGGTTACATAAATACCTGCTTCCAGAGTTGCCCAAGTACACCACTTTAACACATGCTTAAGATGTATGCACAGGATGCAGCTGAGAATATCTGCCCCAGCCCCTCCAGTCCCAATGGCTTTCCCTCTCATCATTACAGCTGAAAGGAGAAATTCTTTACTGAGAGTGATGAGGCACTGGAATAGGTTGCCCAGGGAAGGTATGGATGCCTCACCCCTGTGAGTGTTCAAAGCCATCTTGGATGGGGCTCTGAGAAACCTGGCCTTGTGAAAGGCATCCTTGCCCATGGCAGGAGAGTTAAAAGTAGATGATCTTTAAGGTCCCTTCTAAACCAGGCCATTCTGTAGTTCTGTGATGTGATTATTCTGTGTGCTGTGCAACAGCTTCAACCAAAATCAGCTCACCAGCACACATCTGTGCCATATTGTTAAAGCACTTTGCTGCACTTTCAGGCAGAGGAGGGAAACCTAAGTTCCTGGTTGAGTGCTAAATAATGTATGGACTCAGAGGAGTACCATGACCCCTGCAAGGAGATGGAGTAGGTGCCTAAGGAAAGGCCGAGGATCTGGAATTCCACATCAAATATCTTGCCTCACCCCAGCATTACGATCAAGTCAGCAGTTGATTAGGTGTCTCGAGAGATTTGTTGGCATGTCTGACTACTTCTTGTAGAGATCCTCATTTAATAGGACAGACAATGAAACTTACATTCTTAAGTAGTCTAATTTTTACTTTCAGTGTGCACTGGGGCAGGGTGTCTTAATTTGGGGCTGTGGATTTAGGCAAAGTCACACTGCAGTGCTCAGCACCGCAGGAGCCAGGCCCTTTATTGAATCTGGCCTCACTGCAATAAGTGTGAGTAATGGTAAGAGAGGCATGAGAGCAGAATGACTGTACAGGGGGGAGACCTGCTCTTGAGTTGCTAGAGTGAAAAACATATTTGTAAAGGGATAAAATTAGTGCTGTGTACAAGAATGCCGTTTAATGAAACAAATGACTACACTTCTCAGTGGCAGGAAAAAATGTAACACATCACAGATAACCAGCAGTCTCCCATCCCTCTCTCAGGGTTGCTGCAGAGCAGACAGCACTGCTGGCTGCACTAGGCAGGCTGGGATGAGGACTGGATCCCAGTGCTGAGGCCTTCTGAGTGCTGAGACCCCCGAGCCACATGTCTCACTGTGGGGACAGTGAGTGACTGTCTTGGGTTCTTGTGTGTGGGCTTGTAGTCAGAGGTGTTTTCCTCAGGTACTGAGAGAGCGGGGCAGGAGGGAACATGTATGTGTGAGACATGGGAATGTGGTCTCACTGAGATATGTGATTGCTTGTGAGGTACTTGTGGCAGCAGTGTCACAGAAAAACTTCATAGTAAAAATTGAATGTATCTTTTTATTGGGTACTCTTTTATCTCCTATTCATGGTTTTTTATTGCTCCTGTGCTATATTTTTGTTTTCTTTGTCTCCTTTTGATGTTGTCCTCTATGTAGTTCTGTATCTATATTTTTTGTTCCTTCTTGTTGCATTTCTTAGTTATGCATGTCTCTCCTTCTCTAGCTTTCCTAAAGACCTCTTTTGTCTCTCTTGTGATCTGCTGTACAGCTTGGCCATGATCCATATGATGGAGCAATGTAGCCAAGCTGTGGGTTAACTGAGGCTTGCATCACCGCCCTGAGCCAGATTGCATTTGCAGTCATCTGGAACTGACTACACGCCTGAACTGATAAAAGAGAGTGTGGAAATATGGACCTCTTGGGCCTTGGCAAGGTATCCTCATATACATGTATATGCATGTTGATGTGTGAGTACACTCAAAATGCCTGTCTTTTTCATCAGCTCAGCTGAGTGGGTGCTCCTTTGGGATTTGCAGCAGCTTACGGCAAATGGGAACAGACCTGCAAAGCTCATGAGAATACTGAGATTAACCCTGGAAAGGGGGATATGCCTGTTGCTCAGGAATGTGTGATGCCCATAAGCAAGAGATCCAAACCCCTCACTTGACCTTTGTATAATTCTTTCCCTTCCAGTGAGTCCCTTTCCCTGCCTGTGACTCATCTTCTTCTAAATGTAGACTGTAAGCCTCAGAGGACTGCCTTTCTCTCCAAGCAGAGTAGCATAAAAAATAGCAGCACTGTTGAATAACCAGTATTGTTTTTTTAATACAAAAAAACTAGAGGACTGCCTTTGCTGTGTCTGTGCTTCTCTGTCAAGGGGTTTATCAGTGCCCCAGAGAACAGTGGGGCAAGTTCTGTCCTTGCCTGCAGCAAGAAGGTTATGCAGACAAGAGGTCTCGGGAGCAGCACAGCTGCAGTGCAGTGGGCAGATGTTATAATAAAAGATGGGTAGACTCCGACAGAGACCAACAAATCTTTCATAGCACCCACATACTTCCTTCCCTATTTCTGACCCATTTGTAGTTGGCAGCGTGCCCTTGGTAACTGCAGTGCAGCTTACATGAATGTCCAGTAGGAAGTTGCCTTCTCCCTTCAGCAGGTTGCCCAACACTTACCTCCTTTCCTCTGTCCTCTACACGTACTGTCCATCTGCTCAGTCCACTTCTGTTCTCAACGCTTGGTGACTCTGGTGACCATACTGTTACCTTCCATTCTTTGCTTCAGTTCTTGTGTTGTCTTTGACTTGTAGTAGATCTCTCTTTTCTCTTCATAGTGGATCTCTTTTCTACCTTTTCTCTTTCCAGATGCTTGTGCCATATCTGCCTGTCCTCTGGAAGACAAAAGAGTGAGGAGAAGCAGTGTGTCATTTATTCTGCAAAAACTGAACAATTGAGAACTGCCTGGACAGCCAATAGGAGAAAATAGTGTGATGTGACCACACCAAGCACATGTTCTTTCTAACAATTTACAATTGCGCTATGATCCCAATGAGGAGTGGCACTCAACTTCCCTCTGATTACCTCTGTTATTTTCTTTTGCTGTAACAATATAGTTTCTTTCCAACACACAAGTGTTTATGCAAA
This sequence comes from Grantiella picta, assembly GCA_013397955.1. Lineage (NCBI taxonomy): Eukaryota > Metazoa > Chordata > Aves > Passeriformes > Meliphagidae > Grantiella > Grantiella picta. The sequence continues at coordinate 961,698 of VZRM01005554.1, forward strand.
AATGCCAAGATTCTCCATGCAGATTAAAATAGGCTTTCAAATTAAGGAAAGGCTGATATGGAACAGGAGAAAAAAAATTCCAGCATTTTGCACTTATTTGTAATCAAGATCCTGTCTTTGGAGGGTGTTATGTCGACTACACACTTGGTGAGGCCTGTGAGGATTTTCCTTGTGTAATGACTGCAGGAGACAGCCCTAGCATATTATACTGTTCTAAAATTGGTGTCCAGTAAGCAATAGGTGGGCTCTCTTGGGAGAAATGCAGGAAGAAAACTGGGTGAGAGCTGGATTCTCTGCAGTGTCACCTCTCACAAGTGATTGACAAACAAAAGCAAAAAGCAAAAAAAAAAAAAGGTGTATTAACTCACCGTGAGGATGGAAGGATGGATGTTTCTTGTTGTAGAACAGAACAAAATCCTGTGACATATTTCTCCTATTAGGTCTGATACAACTGCTATATGATAAAGATGTATTTCTAAAAATCAACTGTAAAGCTAGAGGTCAGCCAATCAGACAGTGACTTGACTAATTTTTCATTAGTCAAGTGAATTTTTCACAGTTTCAAAGTGTATAGTGGTTTCATGCTTTTAATTGACATCACTGCAGCCAGTGTGTTGATAAATCCAATGAAATTTGAATCCCACTATGAATTTGTTTTCCACAAGTAGATTATGAACAGAAGCCTTTGATTTCTATTAATTATGTATTTTTGAGTGAAAAGCTATTTTGTGTATATATATTTAATAACAGGAAATGTAACATTTATTTTTATTAAACTAATAAAAGGGATAAATCTATCATGGCAAATTTTCATTTAATTTCTTTGGTCTTGTTTCCCTCAGCATAGATGAAAGGTCATAAAGTGCAGCCTCAGGTATCTCAGGATGTACAGTTCTATGCATCAGGTAGCTGATGTCATGCAAAAGCGTCTTGTTTCTAAATGAGAGATTTGAGGTGGCAATAGTCCTTGCAGCTGTGTTCACATTGCACCATGGTCAGTTTGTGGTCTCAAGGTGCAACACTCGGGGTACTGTTTACCTGTTACAATGAGGGTGGCACCTTACATGAGCTCTTTTCAAACTTTGAAGCAGGTGAAGGTTAAGAAATGTGGAATGGGACGAGGAGAGAGAAATTGCAGAGGACTTGTAAATCTATTCAGTTTACAATAAGCAGTCTGCATGATTAATCTGTAAAGGGAAGCCAGACCTGAGGTGTGCCAGGATTTGGCAGATGAGGCTCCTGGAGGCCGTATCTGGCATCTGGCATGGGGTGTGGAAAATAACAAAGAAGTGGATGAGGGGGACATGGCTGCAGACTGGCAGCTGCTACAGCTTGGAGATCCTCAGCAGTAGTGGCTGGATTTGGTTATGACCTATTTGCCAGTGCAGGAGAGAAAGGAAAGGCAACATCAAGATTACCCCCCGTGCTTCTTGCTGTTAACAACTTGGATATGGATCTTTAAAAAAACTCATCTAGAGAAGGTTTCTTACTGCTTAAAAGGAGGTCACTGTCAATTAAATGGTATAAAAGGCTTGTTTTCTAGAAAAAAATGTTGGCACTGAAAGTTGCAAGAGGCTCCCTTTAAAAATGGTGATCCCCTCCACCTCCGCTGTTCTTCTCTGACATTTTAATTGAGCAACATCTTACACCAAATTGCCACTGACTTTTTGCGTACCTCAGCCACTCCCGCTTTTTCAGCCTGTTGAGGCAATGTATCTCAACTGTGAGCTATTTCAGGGCTTCGGCCTTCCACACCGTACACTGTTTCACCTCCTCTCTGCCCCAGGCTCCCTCCTGGGAGCGAGGGAAAAACCCTGGCCCACATGGGAGGTGTGGGTGACATGGCCCCAGTAGGTGGGACAGAAGGCAGCGGAGCTTTGTGCCCTTCACCGCCATGGAAGCAGCCCCCGACGGGGTGCGTGTGTGTGATTTCCTACGCTCCTCCCAAGTCCAGGCCCTCCTAACCCATCGTGTGTGCGGCCCTGGGGGAGAGGTCGTGCCAAACGGGCACGTGAAAGGTGACGGGGCAGGCATGACACAAGTGGTCAGCTCAGGAGTATTTCGGGAAGCCTCCCTTGCCCCTGGATCTTGTCGGGTTAGGCAGATCGACTCGGGTTAGACGGGAGAGCGCTGCCTGCCCCGCGGTGCGTGGGGTGCAGTGGTGGCCGGGTTGTGGTGCCCAGCCCTGCTTTCCCCGGGAGGGACTTGTCCCGGTGCGGGCTCTCTGTGCCCAGGGGTCCCTGCGGCCCTGTGCCGTGCCGTGCCGTGGCGATCACGGCGAGGCTCCGTGGGCGAGCGCAGTGCGGGGCTGGGGGGAGGGGAACCGAGGGACATAGTCGGGTGCGAGGCGGAGCCTGAGCATTTTATGAATGGGCTCATATGACGTCAGTGGAGGCGGGAGGCGAGGCCCCCTCTTTCACCAATCCTGCGAGGTCCCCGTGCCGTGGGACCAATCAACGTGCGGTCACCGGCTGACGGCCATGCTCACCGGCCAATGGCGGCAAGAGAGCGGTGCCGACCACGTGGGGCGCAGGCCGCAAGTAGTACGGGGGCGTGTGGCCGCTCGCTGCCTGCCCCCCCCTTCCTGGCGCGGCGGGGCCGGGCGGCCCCAGGGCGGGCGGGCCCGGCCACGTTGCCGGGTTACCCGGTGTCTGAGCGGCCCCTCCGCCAATCGCGGCGGGGCGGGGGCGGGCGCCGTGACGGCTACGGGGCGGCGGTGGCCGGGAGGGTTCAGTCCGACCGCGGCAGCCTCCGCAGCATGGTGGCTCCCGCCGCGCTCCCGGCCGCCGGCCTCCTCTACTGGGTGGGCGCGCTGAGCGCTCTATACGCAGCGGCGCTGGCCTCGTATCGCCTGCTGTCCGGGCTCCGCGTCTGGGTGCTGGGCAGCGGCGCGGTCGCCGTGGGGCCGGCTCTGGGCGCCTGGGCAGGTGAGTGCGCGTCCCGGCCGCCCCCGCCGCGGCTCTTTCCCCCCTGCCCCC